>JAFELO010000318.1:220088-248972 GCA_017140195.1 Eumaeus atala | reverse complement strand
GGCGACACGTTGCCTCCAGCCAAGATAAAAATAATCTGAAATAACCTTCGGAATGCTTCCTTCCCATCTACGGAAAGGGAGAGGGATCTGTCCCCATACCGACCACAATCTCACCTGGACCGTCGTCTGACATGATTACAGTAACCAATGAGGCTGCTCTGGACACTTCCGTCAGCAGAGCAGTCAAATACAAAAACAAAAAATAACACTTAACAAAACGATGCGTCGGGGCTACAGGACACGTTGACTTTAGATCCGGGATACCCCACAACACTAAGGCTCTCGTAGTGGTGTTTAGGTACGCAGTAGTACTTAGCACTTGGTGCGGCATCCGACACACCCTATTGGTCTACCCAGGGCTGGCAGGTTGAACTGCGCATAAACGAATTTTCCCTGCGAAATGAAAAAATATAATGATCGTTATATGTGGTACACGGTTCTGTCTGCTTATATGTTTATTAAAAAGGCCATAAGGAGGGCGTAAATACGTGTTGTAATACTATTAAAAACGTACAAAACGATAAGTATATATGCAACTATATGTTTCTATTTATTGTATCGGGGAAAACGAGCAATCGGAGCCTTGATGAATACTGATATACATTGACATCCGTAATGGCCTACCTCTTACACAGAGATTTGGCGGCTATCTCAGCTTTTTTTATTGTTTACTTCTTAGGAAAGACTGGCACTGACCTCAATATCTAACATAGAAATGGGATAAGACTAGGAAGAGAAAACCTTAGGAAACATTTAAGGTTTGCGGTTTGTCAAAAATACGAAGAGTTAAATCGTGTCGTATGCTCGGGGGGACAATCATGAAATGTGAACCATTTGGCGACTGCCGACCAGCGGATTAAGCAAGTGCGAAACCTTTAGAAAAATATATTCAACGGCTCTTTATTGCCGATTATTTTCGATGATCACACTGGGCAAATCGTCATTGTTCAGCTGTCGTTCGTTATTTGCTCCAGGCGCGTTAACTTACGCTTTTTTTTATGAATAATGGACGCGACATCTCAGAAAATAGCCCATGCTTTTTTCTGAGATGTTGAAGTCACTACTTCAAGCAGGCGTTTCGCAACATGAGGTCGCTCGTAGACTTGGAATCAGTATACGGGGTTTACAGACAATACCTTGAGACTGGAGCATTCGATCGCAGACCAGGTACGGAGAGGCCTTCGCTTCATCAGCAGAAGATGATCGGTATGTTCATCTTACTGTTTTACGAAATCGTCGCACCAACGCAGCTCAAGTCGAAAGAAACCGAGGTGAGCGGTTTTAAGTTAGGGTACCGTCAGAAAGAGACTTGCTGAACGACACCTGACTCCATAGAGAGCCGAGGCATGCCCATAATTAACGATAGCCCACCGTCACAACTTGAAATTGCTTGAGAACATATGGATTGGACGTTATAGCAGTGGGGCAATGTAATCTTCATTGATGATACCAAGGTGAGTCTACGTAAAAGTGACGTGGAAGAGTATATCTTCGCCTTAGAGAACCTTATTTTCAATGTTGCGTATAGGAAAGTGTTTGTTAAAGAGTGGGATCGGTAATAGTCTGAGGCGGCCTTTCATTAACCGCACATACAGCATTAATTTTCTTCGACTAGAGGAGCCATACATGTGGATTGACTTCACATCGCTACATTACTGAAATCCTCGCAAATCATGTGCTATCTTACACAGTATATGCCGAGCAGGATATTAGTTTATCCATGACAATGCACGATCGCATGTTTCACATGTAGTTACCCATCTACGTGACGTCTGTATTCATACGATGGACTGGAAAGCTCGAAGCCCGGACTTGAATCCGAACGAGCACTTATGGCATGAGCTGAAACGTTGAGTTCGAGCTCGGGTACCTGTTCCAATGAGCCTTCATCAGCTGCGGATCGCAATTGAAGAGGAGTGGAATATAATTCCTCTAATTACATCCTGGGGCTGGCGAGGTCGAAGAATACGAGGCTGCTGGTAGTTATCCGAGCAAGGCGAAAAAATACTGAATATTGTTTAAAAAAAACACTTTTATTTAATCTCTTGTTGGTTTCTTTTTATTTTATCATGAAATGAACTTTCCCTAGGTATAACACCAGTAGCTATATACTCTTTGTGAAAATCGTATCAGAGTTCCAAAGTGGTGGGTGGCCCGCTTCATTTACTGTGTAGTGTAGATTAGTCTAAAACAAAAGGGGCATAAAGCAGCCTACATAGCATAGGCCCTGTAGACTCCTCTCCTTAAAACGCAAGGTCATCGCTGTTAATAGTTATGCAGATGCCTTGCCCTTCTTCACATCCTCCTCCAATGGGCCACCGCCGGCTACTCACAAAATGCATGAAACGTTAGTATAGCTATCCAAAAGTGAAGGCGTTAAATCATGTGAGCGAGAGGTACGTCACCCGGTCGTGCCGGCTCAATGTCACTGCATTACTAGATATCAAGGACAATTGGGCAATTTTTTTCATCGTGAATACTACTCATAATCCTCATAAAAGTATGTATACGTCCCTTTTTTTTCTTTGATGTATTGTGTGACTGTTCTTTTCAACAGAACGGGCAGCCGGAAACTCGCGCACCGCACGAAGTTCGACAACATATCATCGGAGCGAGAGATACCTACCCAATCAAGTCAGACCAATTCGGCTGCAATGCACCAAAGGCACCTCTACTAGGCATCAACACTTTTGAAAAGAATTTAGTGAGGTGCACTCTCTTTTTTTTCAGATCTGTAATTATGCTGTGGAAGCGAAGAGAAACCAACGAATTGCTATCAGCTTCGTGGTGGAAAGTTCTAGCAAAGAGTATTATTCCAATGGCAGAATAGACTATAGAGCAAAGTTAATGTCATTGTTGTGTAAAAAATTATTGACAAGTTAAAAAATTTAAAATTCTAGTAAATTATAAAAAATACTTGATAACATTCTCTAATATATGATATATATATATATACGATATATACGTATTAGCGAATATTACTGTGTACTGCGCGGTGAGTTCATTTCAAAAGAGCATATAACGCGGTACGTCCTAAGATCCTTTGATTGAGATTTTTTTTTATATTTTACGATTATCATGATTTTTAAGGGGACATTCAACAGAACTTTAGGCCAACCTACCACAATTGCACACCACGGTTTCATCAGATTCTCTAAAGTGAAAGTATTCCTCCTTAGTTGATAAATGGAAAGTCTTAACTCAAAGATTTCAAAACAAAGATATACCTATAACCTATAATCTAGGATAACTAACTGAATCTAGCTTGATATTAGAAAATAAATATTATCAATATTGTCGTATTCAAATTTATAGTTTCAGATAACGAGAAAAATACTCTTCGGAAGGGAAATTCTATTCCGCTAGATTCGCATAAAAATGACATCGAATAGAAAAGTGTCATTTAGAACGATATGAAAAAAAACAGTGCCAGAAGTAGCTGCGACTTTGCTCTTCAAGCCAATTGTAAAAAAGATTACAAAAGAGACAATTGCACTTGTAAAAGATACAAGAAAACAGAGTTTGTTCACAAAGTGAACAAACCGAATGCAAAGTTTAGTTTTGTTGAAGTTGGCGTTGAACGGATTAAATTAGTACCAAAGAAAAGAGTGAAGAAATACTATTTAGCAAATGGTAAATTACTTTTTATTTACCAATTGACGAAGTCATTACGTCCAGGTTGGGTGTTAGCAGATTTATCTGCTAAGCATTCATTTATAGCGGCCTACAATAGTTAGCCAGCAAATAAAATGGTTTTTACAAATTCTGACTTATGACGGTCGTAAGTATTTGGTCTTTAAGACTTCCGAGGAATAGAATATCCTACGAATACTATAAACGCAAGAGTTCGTAAGTTTCGATCTATGTTTGGTACACTTTCGTGTAAAAACTAATATAGCTTTTACATGGGAATAACACATAGGTTATATAAATAATAACTTTTGCACGTGGTTTTGTCTGTAGGCCAAGTGGACGAAGTTGCGGGTAACATCTAGTTATCTTTATAAACACTTAGTCACCATCATCATCAGCACGTCTGCTGGCAGACGCAAATCTACTGGATATAGGCAGGTAACTATATATAGTTGTAAAGTACCTACCTATTTAAACACCGGCAACACATATATACCACCACTAAGATAAGGGGGACAAAGATAATATTATTACAGCAAGTACATAGTTTTTTAAAGTCAGATTCAATTTTCTACAGAAACAATATTAATTAAGGACTTCCGTGTGACTAAAAAATTTAAATCAAAGTGCGTTGGTGGCGCTGTTCCTGGTATACTAAGCAGCAAATCAGTGGCCACATCGCAACAAATGTTTTTCTCGGATTATCAAAACAAACATGTTTGTATAAAACACGTTGGTATCGGCGCGTGTCTAAGTAAACATGGATCTAATAATTTTAAAATTGAAGAGGCAGAGGTTGTGAAGCAGGAGGCAAATATAAATATTACACAAGAGCTTCCCAAACTAAGTACAGAAATTATCAGGATAAAAGAATTTCCGGGTTCAGTGAAAGCCAAGAATTGCAGTATCTCATCGAATTCTGTAATAGAACATATATACAATTTAGATGCCTCTAGCTTGGAAAAACCCAGTGGGATTTTATTAAACCCTATTGATAATAACTTAGAGAAAGAGCCTATAAAGATGTTAAAATTAAGACATAAAAATTCTAAATACACTAAAAACCAATCAATTTCGGAAAAAAGCTTGGAATCCTTACGACAAGATTTCAATTGTACTAAAGATTATCTTAAATACAACATAGTCAAAGACAAATCTAGCCATAATAGTGTAACAAATCAAAAAGATGTATCTATAGAATCAGATCCCCCGTCCTTAGAAGCACGATCGTATTCATCTACGAATGTTTGCATTCCTAACGATTCCTTAATAGCATCCAATAGTTTTGATGTTCCAAAAGCCAAATACGTCAAAGATACTATGATTATAAAAGAGGAATGTAAAGAAATTGTAACTCAAGACGTTAGAACTATGTTTAAGATGTGGGAGAAACACTACAATTTCGAAAACGATAATAGCAAACAAAGCATTTCAAGTAATGATGCTGGAAGTTTAAATAGAATAGAGAAAAAAAGAAAGCCGGAGCAGGCCCCGGTGGAAGAGAAGAAAAAATATAACAAAATATTTTCACTATTTAAGAAACGGAATAAACAAAAGTCAAAACATTCGATAAAGGGTAAGATCGTAACGGCTGGTCGTTGTGAACTTGAGGATGGTATAGTCTTAAACGTAGACAATAAACGTACGTTAGAACCAATTGCATTAAATATGAAAAATATTACGAAAGATCCCAGCAATATTCTACATAAGTCTTGGCTAAGTAGATTTATATCTAAGTCCGAGTCCGTGGAAGCACAAGAAAGCGTACAACTTAGATGGGGTAACAAATTGTATGGCGCTAGTAGCGCTACCGTTCCTGAACTAATTAATTATGTACACAATGATGCCGCTACAATTATGAGATCCAAAAGTAAAATAAAATGTGATGTATCAGAGTTTCATGATGATAACCCTAAAGACAAAGTAAAATTTATGCAAGATATTAAAGCTTGGATGATGCCAAATACTATGTATGATGCTCCAATTCTTCTGCCAATTATAAAGAATGAAACGCTTAAAAAAAATGATAATTCTTTTTATTGTAATAAAAGTCTAAAAACTAAATCTCAAACTATTGAATTTTTTTTACATGCAGACGATACTTTACGAAAATTAGACGCTAGCTCTGAATATATTACAATAAATATACCAGAAGGCTATTTTTCAGAAGATAGCGAATATCAAAAACAGTCCACTGACGAAGAAGTATATAATATCGTGGAATATGAAACGCATAATTCAAAAGAGAACTCAAAAGAAAAGAACACTGACCGACAATTAGACACAGGAGACTACACAGACGGTAATATGCAAGTACAAGTAAGTTTAAACGGGTCGAAATCACCACAATATAGAGACGTGATAACACAGCACAGTACCGTGTATTCACCTAATGAATTTGATGTCATAGGAGTGGGAATTATAACACAAAAGGATTTTAGGCACACACAATATCCGATGTAAGTACTTCGTTCCATGTTTTCAATAAGCACGATACTTCTTGGTTCTTTGGGAGACAAAAAACTCGCACATTAAGGGTTTTGTGCCATCAGGAAGTACGATCATACTCAAGATATAGAAGTTTACAAACTTATATTTGCGGGAGTTGTATATGTAAGCGCGAGGGTTGAGTTACTTCTATGATTGATGTTGGTTATTTTATACTAATCTATCTACTATCGGGGAGGTAGCAATCGCTCAAACGATATGCCATAAAAGTAATGACTATACTGTCGACTTTCGTGCGGTTCATGCGTATTGGCAGGCAGCCTCTTGGACACAGCGAGTGTTAATAGGGGCCAAAAAGGGGGTACAAAAACTAAGTACAAAGTGCGTTGATTTAGAAGCACAATTATTTGTCAATTTTTAGCGTGATCTTGCAACGCCTAATCTATTTTTTTGTACAGATACCTCATATAATCTGTACAATTTAATATATAATATTGCTGTTGCAGGATTAAATTTCAAGACTGCCTAACTAATGAGGAATCGAAACAAATTTTAAAACCACATAAAAATCGTATGCTTGCTGAAAGTTATTTACAAGATTACTGTCGGAATATTTTGCCCCTTAACTTAGATTTATTGACAACATTCACGAATGGATCGAAAATATATACATCATCAGAATATAATTCAAATATAAGCGAAAACAAGCGATACTCTGAGTCATGTTCAAATGTATGTAAAGATTCTCGAGCACCGATTATCTCGTCATGTAAAATGCTAGAAAGTAGTGAATGCCGAACATGCACAGTTGAAGATGTAGATGAAGATAAAATACACAAGTTCCTTCATAGGTTTAAATTGCCAGGCTACTTCTGCTCACACGAACCGGAGTGTATTAGGGCATGTCCAAAAGATTCAATAGAAGTATATAAAATGAGAAGAATGCAAGCAGAAGGTAATAAAAGTAATTGGGGTGTTAATGAAGAATATAAAATACCCCGCATTGAACCATGCCTTAAAGATGGCGGTGAAACAACAGACATGGTGAAAAAACGAGTGCGTGTACGTAATGTAAACTCTACTGATGAAATTCCTCAGACTTGCGAGAAACCAGTAGACGGGATATTGCAATATAAAGGTGCTAATTGTGAAGCAAGCAAAAGCTATTCCAGTTTAAAACAAGCTAGAATTTGTTCTGATGCTGTTGAAACAAAAGTTCCTACGTGTAGTAAGCCGTGTCAAATTAAAGAAACACCAACTTGTGCTACATCATCACTTGGTGACCAATTGCCCCAATGTTCGATAAGAAAGCAAATATCCACACAGGCACCTTCCTTTGATAACCAATGTGATAGAAAACATCAATCTTCCTCGATGACGTCGTTTTCACGAAAATGTGATGGCCATAGTAGTGCTATAAAATCAAACACAGACCAAAGTTGTAATTTTGATAGAGTGCAGATAAAAATAACACCATCCTCTCAAGGATCACGCTCAAATTTATCAAACGCCAAATGTCTATGTAATTGTAAAAAGCATGTAACTTCAAATAAAGATATGAGAAATCTTAATAATAGTAGCGAAGGCGGCAGAAGATGTAAATTATTAAATTGTCCAAATATGCGGAACTCTGTAATACCATGTGAAAGTCCTCTGCCATTTATGAAACGCGTACCACCAAATGCTAAAGAAATTATTTCACCTCCAACAAGACATCGAAATATTATAAATGAGAAACATGGAATACATTTAAGAACTAGACCACAATCGAAAAATGATAATTCCAACTCATATATAAGACAAAATAAAGACTTCGACATTATGAAACTCAATTCAAGGGAAAATATAAGGATAAGATTAAAACAAGATAATCCAAGCACAGAAGAAATTAGAAAAGAATTCAATATTAAGGTAAAAGATGAAGATGGAAGAACGTTATATGAAAGAAAGGATTACAAGCGAACAAACGGAATTGCTAATAAAAATGAGTCCTTAGTGAGAGACATGTATCGAGGCTCTTATGTCAACAGAATAACAGCAGCCAATATTGTAAGCGAACAAAAGTGCTTTGATATTCAATCGGAAAAAAGTAACACAAGTGTGTCTAACATTGTTGAAATTAATTTAACGTTAAAATTCAAGCCACAGGAAAAAAAAACAGAATTTAATCGTAGCCAATACGACTATGACTGTAATGATGAAGAGAAATCGGATATTCATGGCATCATTGACTCTCCACAGGAAGTGTACACTTTTGAAGAAGAAAGTAATAACCAAGTAAAAGTTAAAGAAGATAGAAAAGGTTTAGACATCTGTATACAAAATATGAAACAAACCTCCAATACGTCACTTAAAAATGAGAGCCAAAGCTATTACACTCCAACAAAATCGGAGAAATTAGTATCAACTAGTTATAACGAAGTATTTTTACGTGAACAAGCCTACTCTGTAGACACAACGACCTTAGATATACCAAATTATGAAATTGACAAAGAACCTACACCAAACGATAAAACCAAGGAAAATTACTCAACGCCTAAAATATCGAACACATCGATTATCATAAATAATAAAACAATTAGCCATAACAACCCCAAAACCAACAAAGAAAGCATTTCAATCATTAGTGACATTAATTCTTATGAAGATAGAAATATTGTTAATAAAACTCATATATACAAAAGAATTGACAGCAAAAATTTAATAGTGAATGAAACTATAGAGGGTATCGTAAGCAAAAACATTGTTTCAATTTTGAAAAATCTTAGCGAAAATGAAAAAAAGGAAGTGTTAAAAGTAATATTCGAGACAGTGGAAAACATGAAAGAGAAAAGCAAAACAAAAAAATTTAAAAGAATACAACACATGTTACATGCTGTTCTAACTTCTGATAGCAGTGATTTTGAAGATACCTGTTTGTATAGATCGTTGCCATCAAAATGTAAAGAAAATAATTTACTTAATTGCCGCACCTGCGATAGTAATTTTACGCAGAAAAAATTATCTCAGTCAGCTAACAAGTCAAAAGATGAAAATCTTTCAACACACTGTTCAAATGTCAGTCAATGTGTTTGTAGTGATATTACAGAGAAACTTGAAATGATTCATAATAACATTAAATTTGGTTGCTGCTGCGAAAGTAAAAGATTAATTGAAGAAAAAAGAAGTAGTTTAAGCAACCGCTCTAAATTTATCGAGGTTGAAACGAAAGATTCGAGAAATATAAAACTTGAATCTGTTATGTTGACAAGTGTGTCCAACACCTTGGGAACTCGATCAATAACAAAACAAGAAACCTCATGTTCAGCTTACCCCAATAAACCGGAAGTAAAAGGAATCGACAAAGAGAAAGGAAAAATAATATATTTTTCTAGTGACAAAGTTTTATTTTTCTTATCAGATTCTGCAGAAACTATTGAAGAAGATCAAGATCCCGAACATATAGATAGGCCGGAAGATATTTTGCAGTTAAAAGAAACAAAAAAGGCTGTATTGGAAATATATTCTCAAAAGAGAATATCGAATACATCAGCTCACATAACTGCTAAATTACCAAAATTTGTAACATATAAACAACGGCAAATGAGAACTTTGATGTAAATAAACTGGAATAGTAAAGTCTATAGGTATTAATATTTTATTATTTTAGGTTAAAATCGAGTGAACACAGGAAAGCGTTTTTGTATCAAATTAAAAGTAATTATGTTTAAATGTAACAAAAAAAAAATACTTGTATTTTGTGTATTCTGTTGTGTGTTTTGGTTTTAAAATAAAAGTTGGTTTGTATTTAATTTTTTTACTCAAATTCTAGAAAAATATAAGACGGAGCACCGAATCTTTAAAAATACCAATTTGATCTGGATGTTGTAATTGTAAATCCATATGTAAAGTATCCTGTAAGTAAAATAATACGTTAATAATATATTAAATAAAAACAAATATTCTCAAAAACTTTGCATATAATAGCGAACGGGCTAAAATGTCTAAAGCAGGACCTGCTTTCAGACAAAAAGTATAAGTCAATAATCTAATAACTGGAATCTTGCCCCGCTGTCCTTACCATCATAGCTAGATACTTCATCATTACTTATATCTACTTAGTATAAATATCAATAATTACAATTAAAAAATTAAATAGTAAGTTAACGACATATACATACATTTGAAATTGACACGATTGCTCATTGTATTTTCTCAATTTGGCGCTAATACATTGTACAATGTTTTGCAACATTAGAGTGGAGTGGTGTGGTAAAGGGACCAGAATCGATGTGATTGCATTACACAAGGTGGAGGCAAATGCAATTATTAAAACTTGGTATTAGTCAAATGTTTGTACCGGCCTATTAAAAGGTACAATGGGACTTCCTCTGTTCCTGACAGAGAAAGATCTGGCCGTCCACGTGTGTTCGTACAAAAAAAATGGTAAGGGAAGTAATTCGACGAAATCCTGTCCGAAAGCAAAAGATTTTATATCAGAAAATGAAGATAAAGCCATGCCACGGATTTTAAGAGACGACTTAGGACCTGCAGCCTATAACAGACGCACTGGTAATTTCGTAACCAATAAAGTGAAGACGAATAGGGTGGTCGAAGCAACTACTGAAGCGGTACGCAAAGGGAGGTTACAGAAAAAAAAAATTTACGGATGAGATTTTTTTACAAGTGAGCAACGTTATTCATCAGAACTGAACACTGGTTCGCCTAGTCTCGGTCTTAATCCACTGGATTATAATTTTTGTCAGTTTTAGAGAGTACAGATTACTCTAAACGTCATCGACAATTTGGAGTCCCTGAGACGTGCGTGCTCCTAATGATAACTAAAATATATTTTTTCAGTTACAATATTTATGGCAGAACTAGGTATAACAGATATATCACATAGGAGAAGACGTTGAAACATTGTCTGTACATTGTATCCGTCATATTTCAACTTATAACCAATATTGTTTTAATCGAACTAATGACTAAACTAAGAAGAGACAGATATATATATATAACATGCGTACAACGCTTACTAAACTATAGCAAAAAGTAACGAGACAATTTTTCATCAGATTTTTTTCCGTCGGGCCTTCGAGAACGTTTCAATATTACATCTAGTTAGCCAGTAGCTATAGGAGAATTTTAACATAATTGTGGTTTGTTTTATGGATGGTAATTACTGCTCTGTGAACAAAACCCAAAGCTATACTTATTTCTTTTTTGCTTTACCTAAAATTTTGAACGAATAGTAACTCTCAGTTTTTTACACCTACCTTTTCTCTTGATAACTTCACATTCTATGGTCTTTACAATCTTGTCTGAAAAATGAAACAGAATATAAGAACCATGCAGATGGTATTTATTGTAATCGATATCACAATAACTAACACGGTACTTTAGCAATTTTTATTAACCAATATTTTTCTAAATTGTAAAGCAAAAACATGCAACACACTTACCTCGTAACAAAACCAAAACCGTGGCAGTTAGCACAAAAAGTGTGGTGAAAACGGTGAAGAGACAAGTAATAATCATACTTAAAAATGTTATAGTTTACTCTTAAGAAGACTTAAGGAAAAATAAGAATTAAATCTGGAGTTTCACAGGGAAACACGAGCATTCGAGCGCTGTACGCGCTTACGTCACATTGACGTAAACTCTTGTCACGTGTAGGAGCTGACATACAGTCTCGTATTATACAGTATTTATATTTTGAAATTTTACGGATAACGATAAATTTAAATTTTATTTTATTATGAATTACTCAAAATGTTACAAATGACAATACACTTCATATTGTAGAAAGTCCTTTATTTTCCTAAAACATATTTCAATAAATCATCACAGGTATGAGTACACCTGTGAGCAAGATATGTGAAGTACGTTATGCTTTCTTTCCTTTTTGACTCGTACAATTTCCTTTGCGATGAGTACTAAATGTAAGTACGATAATTATTATACTTTATTATATGCCTTTAATACTTTCTTGAATTAGCTTTGATTTATTATTATATAATAACAAAGCCAGTATATTAAAGCTTCTTTATGCGTTGGACCCTAGACATTATAATGGACAATTATATTGTTAGATATCAATAAAAACACTGTCAACTTTAAATACACGTTTAATCGAACTTTCTCGATTTACAGATAAGTACTTTTCTTGCTGCGAATTCCCAGAAGTGGAGCGTTGAACTGAAATAACCTAACGAACATTCATGTTATATTTTTTTCGGAGTATGCTAAGAGAAAATGAAACATGACAATATGAGCTAAAGTAATAATTCGCGCCAAAGTCTTGCCATTATGCGCGTCCAGGCAGAGCGAGCAACGACGCGATTGCGCAGGTAGAATATATAATTAGTACAATGTATAATTAATAACTGCTTATGGTATTCCCTGTCTATCATGTTATCTCCATGGGCAAGTTCGCACGAAGCATCATGATTAGTGTGTGCGTGGCACGTCCGCGGTTAGGCTCGCTCTGCTTATCGTGAATATCAATTACAGCTGATAATAAGACATGTTACATTCGCTTTACCTTATCACAATCTATTAAGAAAGATGCAATCAGTATTTTTATTGACACTGAATTGTTTATTATATCAATCATGGGGTTTTACTTATTAATGAGTGACTTTATCAATTAATTTATATATTAATTCATAAAATGCAGTTATCTTTCAATATACTTTATTTTAAGTGAGAATAAGTACATTGCTCGTAGTGATAAATAAATACACATATTACAAACTACCCTTTTTTTTAAATGAATATATTCAATAATATAAAGTCATAAAAATAATGAAAAAGACGTCCCACTGTGAATCCGCAGCTTTACATACAATACATTACAACATGTAGCACTAGCAAACAACAGGACGAATACAAAACGCTGTACATTACATATTAAACAACAATAATTAATTATCTATTGATTTGAACAGTTTTATGAATATGTGACATTTTTCCAGTGGAAATATTTTTTAAATACTATTAGTAATTTGATAAAGGAGAAGATCCAAAATTGTGGGTCTTGTATTGCAAAAATTTTAAGGAAATAAGATATGTAGGATAGTTTTTGTTGAAATCCGTGAATTTATTTTAACTGCAGTTATATTTAATCTTTCCAGAAAAGCAACACTACCAATGGTGTCTTTTGTTTAAATTAGACATATTTATTTGACATATCTGTCAAATAAAGTGAAGACTTAATTTAGAATGTTCAATACATCGTAAAACTTGAAATAGGTTAAGGATGGAAGTAAATAGCGTGAAACCACGAACTTAATAACCGTACGTAACCGTACGCCTTTGAGACTACACGTCCATAATTAAAGGTTAACCTTTAGTTAATTAATTAGTTTTGTAGTTGCTTATTTTATTTTTCATGAAACCTATTTATTTTTCTATATTAGTGGTTTATAGTGAAATACCACACCTGAAATAGACAGACTTCTTTACAAATGTTTATAATAAAAAAAGAACTAGAAAAATTTATACAAATTAATATTCATGAATTCCGATTATAAAATATTTTTGAAAGATATTTTTTGCAAAAAATACAAAGTTTAAAAAACAACAGTAGTTTAACTTTGGCTTTTTAAAGTCTAAGATGTAACTCTAAAGATATATTCAGTTAGATTCATGGAAAAAAATATGGGAATAAAAACTATTTAGGCTTTTTTTTCAGATCAATAAATCATTTTCGTTTTTACATATTACCACTGAAAAAGACATATTAACAATAAATCTAAGCTATGGGTCCCATTTTTGAATACATACGGACCCTATCATCAAATATATGCATATGTATGATTATATAAGAAAGCCAATAAATGCAGGAAAGTTGTCGTCCCACTACAGTTGTATTAAGATATACATGTAACATTTAGAAGAAGTGCATTTTGAACGTAACTAAATATATTGATATACCGTTTTACTTCATTAACAAATCTACGTGTAAAAAAACTATCTACGTTAGGTATACCAATATATTATGAGATTCTTGTATCACAATTGAGATAACAAAACATTAAATGATATTGTGCGGCATTTGCCAGAGATTCACTTACAAGCAGATATATTATTGTTTTGTCATTTCTCAACATCCCAGTCCTGGTGGTAACTGCAAAGCACACGGCTTAAGCTTGCTATATGTTCAATGCTTAGAATAGATTCATTAACAGGAGTTCAGATTTTTTTTTCCAAAGTGGAATTTTTTTGTAACATCCGTACGCGAGAATGGACTAAATCGATTAAATTAAAAAAAAATATATATAAAATTTAAAGTATCACTTTTTGAAAGTAGGCAGGCCTTTGTTATTAATTTTGAGATAAATAAATTAGACATTTTTTATTTCTTTTTTCTACTTAATTTCTATGAAATTTCAACAATCAACCTAACGTCTCACAATTATTTATTGCTTTTATTTTCACTAAATTTATGTATACACACATGTAATTCAGAAAGGAGATAAATGAAAAAAAAATGCAAAAAGAACAGTAATAATAATAATAATACATGTATATACGCCTATAGACATAGATATATTCCATAACTAAAGCTATAATAAAATTACAAATGCAATAGCATACTCAATAAATAATGGTATGGAACTTATATCAACTGTACAACATACTGTGCTAAATAAAATAAATACAAGTTGCACTTTCCAATTACATCTATAAATAAATATTACAATAGAAAAACAGGTACAATAGGTAAAAAATAAAGTTAAAGTTGAGCATGACGTATCTGTCGAAAAAAAGAATTGGGATTCATTGATTTTAAGCCAATTTGTAATGAGCAAAATTTTTGTTTGAAATTGTAACATTTCTCTCCTCATAATTTTGGGTAAAATTATTCAGTTGTATTTAAATTTACGTGTGAATGTAAATAATGATGATTTTTTTATTTTACTGCTATATATTTTTTATTTTATAGAACTTAAACTAAATGTTGTAAAATTTGAATTGAAATTGTTGGTGGGATTCCTCGGTTTATGAGAATTTTTACTTACCGACAAACGTTTTGGCTCTTTCTTGGTATACACATCGAGAATCGCAAACAAACGGAGTCTTTTTTATGCTATTTAATATATTTTTTTCCTGTTTAAATAAATAATATTATGCATTTAATAGCGCGGGTATTTTGAATTATTCATACGAAAAAAAATTGTTTAATCGAAATACTTGAAATACGGTATATTGCCGCAGATAAAAGCCTATTTCTAAAGTATGTAAAAATTAGGTATCTAGCGAATTACCCACAGAAGGCCACTTATGTAAATTATAATTGTTTAAATAGTGAAAATTAATAAGAACATTAAACTTAACACTTTCCTGAGCCTAAACTTTATATTGCGGATTGTATGTAAACATAAAGTTAGAGTGTAGAATACACCGAAAATGTACAATGTTGTAAATTACATATACACTGCACTGGAAACTAATAAACATTTGGACGTATCGGCCATTTAATAATTATCTTTTTCTTAATTTACGTAATTATTACAAATATCACTAGAAACGTTGAAGCATACTGTACCATGTCGAGAAACAAAAACTGCATTGACATAAAGGACGTGAAGCAAAATTACATTCATCTATTTTAAATATCAATTCACAAAATATTAATTCTCCATAACCTTTATTAAAGTACTAAAAATAAATATTGTATTCAAAACAAAAAAATATAATTTTAAGTTACTCAAACATATATCTGCTAGATCGGTGACTGACTAGCTGAATTAGACAGTACATAATACGTATAATTAATTGCTAAAAACTTGATGTATATTTTAATGCCTCAGCATGTAGCCGAACTTCTCTGTTATATTATGTAATTTTTCACAAATTTTCGTTGACTTCCTTGATCACATGAATTAACTCATATAAGCTTTTATTTTTATTTTGGCAGATTTTGGGCTGTGGCAGCAGCAATTGTTTGTCAGAATTTAAGCGTATTCTTCGCCCTGGATTTGCTGTACGTCGTAGGATCGTATAGTTATGCTTGAAGTTTCTGACGTCAAATGTGTGATTTCGACCTGTTAATACATTATTAATTTTAATTTTTCAATAATTGGGTCTTATGATTCTTAAAAAAAAATTACCTTTGGATTTGAAATTTTAAAATTGATTACATAATTAATAATCTCTGTATATGATAAATTTCAATTGTGACTAATTCATTACACATATGCATCATTCTTCTGAATACTTTAACGTATATTCTTTAAATGTTGCATTAATTTATCTACTTTAAGAATACTTCAATATATTTTTCAAAAAGTCAACGTGCAAGACACAAATTTGTTGTTCAATAAAAATAAGCAATAGAGAAATTTGGCTTTTGTTCAGAGACATAGTGTAACGATGACAATAAATTATATAGGTACAAACCACAAAAAGTAATAAAAATTATAACATTTTATTTCAATTTTGTCATACTGTTCTATAACTATCGGGAATATAAACAAAGTAACTAGTGAAAGTTGAAAAAACTTGTTTAGCAATATTTTATTATAGCTTAACATGCAACTTCCCAAAAGCATCAGCACTACATGCATGATTAAATATGTTTATTACTAAAAACTAAACCAGTACGTTTTTTTCAGTATGTTTCGCCAATAGTTAAGGTATAATTCCAAAAAAAAAAAGTTTAATTTTGGATTATACAAAATTAGTTAAAACCTCTTGTTTTACTATTAGAAGAAAATAAGATTAACGTGGTGTCATTGGTTATACAATTAAGTAAATTGATTATTTTATACAGGAAACTGACAGAATAACGTAAAGAGAATTTGAATGTTTTCTTTGAAGATAAGATTATACATTAAAGGATGTTACGTACCTAAATATGAGTGTTCTTTATTTTATTAAATGTTTATTGTAGTAAATAACATTTCAATAAAATGCTTTAACAACGGCCACTTTTCAATAATTAATCCACACTAGCTATTAATACTCAAATTTGTTCTTTGTCAAAAGTCAACGTTGCAAAAAATCACCAATTCAATATTGTTCGAGAGACATGTAAAATTGGTTTACTTCTCTTTATGGTTTACGTAAGTAATAAATAGAAACTATTTATGTCACTATATTGTAATTTTATCTACCTGATATCTGATATCTAACAACATGAAAATTACTTACTACAAAGTAAAAATAATTAGTTTTATTTCAATTCAATAGAAATTATTAAGTGAATGAACATGAATAAGAAAAAAAATCACCAAAAATAGTCTACAAAACTGTAATAGTAGTAAAAATAAAATCCTGCAATTCAGACAGTTTAAAAACGTACAAAATAGCTTTTATCGTCTCATACTTACTAATCTTGAAAATAAATTATTTTTATAAAATTGATAGAATCATTAAGATCAACATCATGTTGAAGGTTTAAGGCTTTAAATTAAAATTACCTACAAAAATATATAAATATATAGACTAACTACACGTTTCACCTCCTATACATATTCTTCTAAGTTTAAGAAATAAGTTTGTTAACCTAACTATAAAGTAAGGAAATGGCAACCAAATGTCGCATGTGCGCGTTCCATTAAAAGAAAGCGTTCACGAAAAAAAAAATGTACCCAATTTAGTATAATTGGATTATATATAATAAGATAAAACCATCATCTATGTAGTAAAGGCTAGCATGAGTAACACTGAAGAAATAAAAGTTCAACAGATACTTTTCATCATTTATAATCTAGCTCTACTTTCTTTTTCAACTGCAACTATGTAACCCACCATTGAAGCGGCGTCCAAAAATAAATTTTGCATTATATGCTGAAAATTGTGTTTTAAATTCTAGAAACGTCCATAAAATGCTTTGTAAAATTACATAGTACTTCTGATCAATACTATTAAAAGTCATTTTGATCTAGGTAAACTGCACATTGAGTAAACTGACAAGTAACAGGCCACTTCTTGCTTTAGTCGTTCGAAATAAAGATAATAGGAAAGGTTCTATAGGAGTTTATTTTTTTTTTACATTATCAATACGATTTTATGCTAGTACAGCAACTCGAAACTTGGAGGGTGTTATTGACAGCAGCGTGCAAATCTGAAAATTATTGTCTCTAAGTAAATCTTCAAGTAAAGATTTTTCATAATTGCAAATTTGTGTTATTAAAATCTGTTTCTATGTGTTCTACGTAAATATTTTAACGAGTTATTTGTAAGTTAACTTATCGAAGTTTAACAAGTTATTTATTTAATGCTACTAAATTATCTGACATTGAATTTTATAACAATATTTATTTATTTCTAGAATAATCCCTAACTATAGACAGTGTATTAGAGAAAATCGTTGGGAGAGCGTGAAGGAAATGTTGCACAGCCTAAATGGAATCATCCCGTCAGGGGGAATGTATCCGTTCGACGCTTATTTGTAAGGATGCATTTTTTTGCTTAAACTGAAATAAGTGGAACTTAAAACTTTTGTAACTTAAAACGCCTTCACTCGTGTTAGATGCGCAAGTTTTAAATGGTCAGTTACTTATCAGTTTGCGTTATTACTTACTTTAAATGACACTGACTAAACCAATACGGAAGGCGAAAGCACTAGACTGATCTGAATAACGATTGCACTACTGGTATTATTAGATTTATTAGCAAGGCCGTAGCCAGCTGTGGGATTAGACAGTCGAGATTAAAATTTTGAGTAAACGAAGATAAAGTTTTATATTTTTAATTCATATAATATAGAACCCCAAAAAATAATCCTGGCTACTACCTCGATAATATTTATAATACGTACTGAAAATATATTTTCTAATCATCCTAACAATCTTTATTGCAAAAATAACTTTTGAAAAAACAGCTGTGACCTATTTGTTTACTTTTAGATATGGTTTCCTATGGTATTATTCATAGTATATGTTCAATTGCAATTAATATATAAAATATAGTATTATATTTAATATATTAATTGCAATTATGTTTTTTTTACAAGTTTCCATATGAAATTTATAACTTCATTTTTTTATAGAGTTTAAACGATTTCCCATCTGTCACCAGTTACAAAAGCGTGCGATGTGGGTTAAATTAAATTCGATTTAAAACCAAGAACATATTTTAAATCAACTTATCACTACTGTATTTGGCTGAGATCTATATTTCTAGTACCTATATGCTGGATGCTATGTTTGCAGTATATTTCTTTTTTTTTTTGGTATTTTTAACACCGAGTAGTTGATTCGTTTTCACTATATACGCCCATAAAGAAGAAGACAACCAAAATATAAAAATATTCATGTCTTTGGTTTTAAAACACTAGAAGCCAATGAAATATAAGCAGTTTTGTACCAAAAAAACCCTTGTTACGAAGTTACGTAAGTAAAATATTTGTCAAACCTACTCACACAACTTCACAGCAACGTATACAGATAATAAATAAGTTTCTAGCGTTACTGTAAATTACTTTAGGTACCTAGTTCATTTTTTAAAGAGACACTAAGTTACTTTCACAATAATTCTCTTTCCAAAATATATTAAAGATATTATCTGTATTGGTTAAGATAAAGTTATTTTATAGCAATTGAATACAACTAGAACCAGAAACAGCAATATATTTCTATTAATTGCCTACATTTTTCATTTTAGTTTATCACAAGGAAGTTAAAAAATAATCATAAAAATAATGTTTTGCAATTTTAAGAACTATATTTCTGATTATGTTTTAGTTGTAATGACTTGAATGGCCTTGTTAAAAAGTACATACCACTTCACTTGTCAGACAGTTGATGGGGGTGGCTCGTGGAGGTGGAGGGGGACGGGGGGATCTTCGCCCCGTACTCGGCGTAGGACCTCGACCCGGTGTTAATGGATAGCCTTTGTATATAATAAGTACATAAATGTGAAACACACGATGAGATAAGTCCATCATCGATCGAAGGCTTTATCGACAGGTGTTTACTCGGTCGCCATGAGAAGCACCTGTGGCTGAGCGCTAGTGCTTTCTAGTGAATGGCACATTATCCATGACCTGTCCAGAGAATATTTTCAGAATATTTATGTGCTTCCTCTGTTATTAGTAATGCGCTACTTGCCTCCTGTAACATGTTGCCCAGCGAAATATGTATACATTTACTTCACAAAGTGAAACCACAGTTTCGCACAAACATGGCTATAATATCAAAGCAAAAACAAAAACACACGCTGTTGCTGACTTTTGTAAATGAAGAACATGATTGAAATGAAATATCAATTAGCCGAGTCCTTTCGGCTCCATTAATCAGTTGCAATGGAGACTTGGGACCTACAGAACAGAGTATGATATCACAGTGATTGTGTTAAGTTTAAACACATCTCCTGGGATCTCCTGATTATAAATAACTAACGATTTCCTAACAATCAGAGAGCAAGCTGATGATGCCTTCACTTACATACACATACACTCCGTCCGTCCCACTGGCACATGGACTGCTTACAAACCGCACGCCATGCGACCACACAACTATCCACTTTAAGGCGGTATAATGAGAAAGTGAGATGCCTCTATATATCATACAATTCGATAGGATCAGTCACCGCATCATCTACGTCTCTACTTCATATGCTATTGGAACATAGAATTGTAAATCTTATGAGACGGGAATAAAACTCAAGATCGTACAAATTAAGAAGACCAGAAAAATAAATAACTTATACCTTGTTCACTGCTACTAGATTCCGTGAAACTCGGCGTCCCCTCCGTCCAAGTAGGCGTGGATCCTTCCACTGATGCAGGAGGTGTCCAACAGACGCTGTAATACATAATAAATAACTTATACCTTGTTCACTGCTACTAGATTCCGTGAAACTCGGCGTCCCCTCCGTCCAAGTAGGCGTGGATCCTTCCACTGATGCAGGAGGTGTCCAACAGACGCTGTAACACAGGATAACCCAGATTTTTTTTGTCAAAGAGGCCAAGTGATCAAGAGCATTTTACCACATTTGATAATTTTATAAGACACATTCGTGTAGAGAAATTGGTGAGTCGTTACTTTTAATCACATGAACATTATTTTATGTATACATAACATTGTAATTACCCCATGTAACCAATAATACTACATTGTAACAAAAATATTGCTTATATACATTAAATAATATTCATTCATTTCTATTTTTCGAAAATATGGACACCGCATGGCACCGATAGAAATTCCCGTGCTTAAATATCAAAGAAGTCGGACGCACCAGCTGTACGGACGAGTAGCAGCCGAGCAGTCTAAATAAAACTGTATAGTAAGACTTTCAAAGACATGTAGGACAAATTTTATGTACCTCTTTCTTAAATATTCCGTATTAGTAACTTCGTACAGTGCCTTATAAAAACACACTGTAAGTATGATGGTTTTTTATGATTCTGTTTATTGATTTATGGTTTTTAAATATATTACCGCGTCTTCTGTTTTGTTTATAAAATCCACCATTCCCCTGTGGTTTCTGTTTACTGGGACCCAATACTATAATTGCAATACCATCCGACAAACGTCGTTTTACTGAGAAAAAAAGCGCTTTATATCTAAAATTCTCAACCATGTCGACTAAAAAAATAAAATACCTCGCCTCATTACTTCTCGCACTGCTAAGAGCAGCCGGTGTTAACGCTAAAGAAGACGCCGATGACGTTGTCATAACACTCGCCGCACTCGACGCGCCCCGCCGTCTTCCAGACGCACTCGAAGACGTAGTCGACGACGAGTTAGTTCGACTGGACCGTTGCGGTAGAGACTCTTCGAATGGAGGCGGAGGCGTCGAACAACAGGATAGTGGCACCGCAGCTGACAAACAACTAGCATTACTAAATGGTCTAGCTATTGCTATGCGCTCTAATATTACCAGGCATTATAGGAAAGTGGCGATTAAAAGTTTAAGTGAAGAGTAATACAAAGTCCGTGGTAATACTTTAAACTTTCTAGTTAAAACTATGAATGAGCAATAGTAAAAAAAAAATGATAATACAAATATCTGAAAAGAACACACAATACAAAACAACACAAAAACACGTTAGGAGGTAATACATAAAAAAGCAACTTTCAGGAGTAAAAACAAATGCAAATCATATGAACGGCTCAAGCAATTTACAAATAAATTATGCATAAAAAAGCAAACATGATGCATAGAAATAAAAATAAATTACGAGTAAATAAAACAAGCTATATTTATTTGAAGTAAATCATACAGTACATGCGTAAAACAATATATCTCATTTATCAAACACAAATTTATGTTTCGTCATCTGACCTAAATGAAAATAACATTATAAATTACAATATCTCTTCAAACTCTTTTCTCATTACATATATTTTTCTATTGACGGATTTCCTTTTAAAGCTTCGTCTGTTTTCCTTGATTACTGCTCTCGGTGTTCTAATAGGTGGAAAAGGTTCGGGTACCGGCGTTACCGTAAATTTATTTATTCTGTCCCTCACTAATGATTGTGGCTTTGCCTGTGTAGGAGGTGGTGGAGCTCGACCCTTTTTACTTGGTATAGGTTTCTTCTTAACTTTGTCGTTCCCCTGTGGGGTCTGGTTCCGTGCAGTCGCCTCGAAGATTTTCTTTCTCTCCCGTATACCCGGGATCTCGCGATTACCGACATTCTTTGTAAAACTTATATTCTCTCGTGAAGATTTCACAGAGTTTATTTCCGATTCAGAATGTGTTTTATAAATTTGACGTTGAAATAAATCTATATTTGACGTTGCTTTCATGAGACATACATCTTGCTCCTGCTTTATACTTTCTGCGCAGTACTCCTCAGTATAAGGTTTGATTTCGATTTTCGGTTTTGTTTTTGTGTTACTTTTCTCCTTCCTTGATTGATTGAAAATAAATTTCTTCGTGAAACCCGATATCAAACCACCTTTGGAGTTAGGAGTTTTTTCCGTAACTTTCTCTTCTTCCGTATTTTCCTTCCTATATTTGTTTATTTTAAGTGTACTTATCCGGGATATCAGCCCTTGTGATTTTTGTTTTGGCACATGTAATTTAGGTATAACTTTAGGAGAATCAAGAGTATCCAATGATTGGGAATCTTGGGTTTGCAATGTATCTTGTTTGGTTGGTCTTAATAGAGATATAGTTGTTGTGTTAACAACAACTTTGTTATTGTCTTGTATCTCGTGTACAACTATAAACTCATCGCTACTGGTATCTGTAAACGAATCTCCATCGTAATCTCCTGTATCTAAATGTTTACGTACTGCATCATGAATATTGAAATTTGCCATCATATTTGATTGTGCACTCAAACCTCTCCCGGCGTTTTGATTTTCTCTGTATATGTCTCCACCAGCTGCATAATTCGAGAAAGAGTTAGAAGCTTCTAAATTTGTTGCTCTAATAGAATGATCAGAAATAGGAGACGGGCGACATGCAACAGGTACATTATAACTTAAATCATGCCCATAGTAGTAAAAATCATCATCACTAGTCGAGTAAGGTGCTTGCGAAGGTACATCGTTAACGCAAATGTATAAATTTTGATAATCACCTTTATTGTCAATACCCGAGGGTTGGGAATGTGCTCCGCCTCGTTTAGTTTTGGGTGACCCTCGAGGTGGCACGGGCGGTGGGACTCTTTGTTTCTGTGAGCCTTTGAGAACAGCTGGGAAAGCGACGTCTGTCTCTGAATGTGTTGTTTTCGCGGTGACTTGTGATAATTTCGCCGCTGTAGAAACAGGAGACGTCGCGGATGTTGGCGTAATTTGAGCTGTGACATCAGTTAAGGACACTACTAGGTGAAAATAAACACTCGACAGTTTGTGTAAGTTTATTATAGTTGTAATATACAATGTATAAATTATATTTGGCACATAAATATTATTGGCACCGGAAGGAGAATAATAAAGCATGGTGTAACAAAAGATTTGTATTTGGAAGCGTAGTTTAAATATTTATTTAGATATCCAAAATAGCGTGTTTGTATTTATTTTTTTTGTATTGAGCTTGACCGTTAATGTATCGTATTTATTATTGGTGCAGTGTTAAGTGAGTAAAGAGTAAAAACATGCAGGTTGGTAAGAATAAGTGAAAAGTAAACGATACCCAATAGTAAAAGATCCAATAGGTCAATAGCAGCATGAAAAAGAGAATTATAATAATAAGTTTAACTTATGAACTCATTGGAAATAAATATTTATTACAAATGTATCTTAATGTAAATATTTGTACTCATAAATCTTTTGTTTGTGTTCTGTGCATGAATTTGACAATTAAATTTTATTTAATTATTTTATGAACTTTGATTTATTAGTACCATGCATAAAATAGACAGTAAAACCTGCACGGTATGGACCTGTGAGTGTCTATAACTATCAAGTCAACTCATACACTCATATTTTTAAACTTAACAGTTATAGACGAACACTCAATCATAGTATACATACAGTTCATACATACATAAAATTTACCGGGCGATGACGACAACCTTAAAGACAAACATATATTTAAAAATAATAAGCGATACATATCTATGACATAGGAGTGAGGAACAGAGTGAGCGTTAATGATGTGCAAAATAAATAACACAGGTACAGGTATTACTGAAACAGTTATTCTGGTATGCGTTGATAATGATATAGCAATTGTTATGTACAGATGACATGTTTTCGGCACGTAACGTCCTGTTTATCGATAACGCTAGCTGCATGCACGAAAAAGTCGTCATAGTAACGTTCTGAAAGGTTACGAATAAACGGAGTATGCGAGCGAGAGAGCGCAATAAATCGTCTCTGCCACTCCATCGGGCGATGCGTTGACGGATCAGTTAGAGAACCGTTATCACGTAAAATTGTATTGTCCATAAACCGACTTACGGACACGCACTTTCTTGTTACTAAGTAGTTTAATATAGGCGCTAACTTAAAAATAATATCTTATCTTATGACGCAAAACATATGTCTGTTTTCTTTGAAGTACTTATGCGTAAACCAGAGAGAATATACATAGAGTAGGGAAGCCATAGGCAGGCGCAAGTGACCGTGTCGGTTATTGGAAATACATTACTATCATTGTCTATCTAATCTCGCAGGAGTATTGTGCATAATATTCATGGCCCGCTTTTAATCTAAAAACTTTGAACATTATAATGTTTGTCAACAGATCACTTATTAGGAATCAATTTGTTTGTTAAAAAAGTAAATGAAAAAAAAAAAGATAGTAAGCAACATTTATTTGCCTTCATTTTAGACATTAACGGGCGCGGTTTAGATTGCCTTCCCTGCTCTTTCTATGTTAACTCTATGCTTAAAACAATTGGCCTTTTTAATCATTTTTTATAGTTTTCTCGGGAAAGTATGTCATTCGATTTGGAATAACATATATTACCGACTAAAGTACTTAATCTGACGGTAAATACTGTTACAATTAAAATATTAATAGTGAGTCCTGTTTGTGACAGTGAAAGATCTGGCCGTCCACGTACGTAGTATTCGTACGAGAAAGATGGTTAAATCAGCACGGGAAGGAATTCAAAGAAATTCTACCAGGAAGCAATAGACTGTACCTCGGGAAATGAAGATAGCACCTGGCCTTACCATGTCGCGTATTTTATGAGAAGAATTAAAGGTACGTAAAAGCGGTCCGCAAAGGGAGGTCAAATTTTACACAATTGAGCACCATTTTAACAAACAAAATGACCGTATTTATGCTCAAAGCTCTGGAAGGAAGGAACGAAGCTTCCCAATTGGTCGACAGAGGGCATCGTGGGCATTTTCCGACTCCAGAGATGGTTTGGTGGGGTTAACACCACTATGGAGGAGCTACTGAGCCATATTTTATTTATTTATTATATATGTACATACTTACAATTTATTACAACTAAATTAAAAACTAAGAAAGTACATTGGTGTGCCTATCCCTTAGATTTCTGCCAGCAAACCGAATAAAGTTCAAAACAAAAGAAATAAGAATTTATAACAAATAAGAAATAATGAGGATATATAAATACAATTTGTGAAAAAGGTATCAAAAAATTGGCACCAGTGTATCAAGATACCATTCTTGAGAAGATACTGAAGCCCCTAAATAACGCCCTGTTCAATTACCAAGTATAGTCCATCCAGCAAGACACGGAACCAGACCATAAAACGCGATCAGCCCAATCTCGGTTGAAACGAACTTTCCTGACTTGATCAGAGCTGAAGACTACCCTTCATGGGGTCCCGATCTCAATCTGCTGTATCACGATCAATGGTCAATTTTAGAGAGTACAGCTTGCTCAAAACGCCATGATAATTTGGAGTACCTCAAACAATCAGTATGGATTGGCAGTGAATATTAATAACTGGTCTCAACGTTTAAAGGGATGTTTGCAGACAACGGAGACCACTTCGAATAATCTTTTTATACTTATAATTGTTTTATGTTTGTGTATTTAACACACCGTAAAAGTAATAAATACTTACAATTAAAAAAAAATTACTATGTTTACAATATTTATGGCAGGACTATGTATGCACCTAGGTATTTTTATAAGATGAGATTTCGCTAACGACAACTGCAAACGAATTTAAGAAATCTTAATGGGAAAAAAAAGGACTGATAGATCAACATTTATATGTTTATGGTCTGGAAAAGGTTTTGGACACTTAAACAATACTTTCTTTTTTAAAGGAATCTCAGCCACTTAGGTAAGTGGTGATAAATACACAGCAATAACATTGCAGATTTTTTAATTTTTATAATCGATCTATAGCCTATTAACTATATTAATGCTAGATTATTTCCTATGTTTAAGGACTATTCATGTGAGATTTCACATCTCACTTATTTAAGAGTTTTTTCTTTTTCTGCTCGGCTGGAGATCTTCAAAATGTGACTATAACCAAGTTTCATGTGCCACTTTCAATCAATTGGACAAAAAATTGGTTACGCTTTTAAATAATAGGGAATTTACATTACACCAGGGGTTACACCATAAGTAAAGCCGAGTAGTGTATTAATTACAACTTAGTAATAATAACTCGGCCGAGTGTAACATCTTACATTTATTATTAATTCAAAACATTATTACTCTATATCACTGTATATATTTAATTCGGTATTCATTGAGAATCTATTCAACATTATTTTATAAAAATTATTCATTTTTTTATTCTTTACACCGTCGTCGTGCCTATTGTCGTTTGCGAACCTCATTCGTTTTTTATAAACCTTTTACACAATAACATGTGATCGAATTGGAAGATATTAATATGTTTCCGGCACTGTGGAAAATAGTTAACGCCCTCTGCATTAGGTACTTAACTTACTTTAGCTCTGAATACATACGTGCATTTGACTCGACGAATAAATTTACACATATTATTATCATCTCACCTGCTTTTGCTGGAGCGATGCTGGAGGTAGTCGCTGCTATCCATTTGGAAACGAGGGTTCATTTTGATTAATAATATTTACATTGCAGAGATATAAAGAGAGGGGGCACAATTTTGTATACTAGAATCGTGGTCACTTTTTTACAATATATGCAAGTTATATTTTGTACGAAAGCTTGATATTTGTAAAGTCTGAAAATCTAGTTAAGTAACTGACGTAAGGATGTGTTGTTGGAGATCAAGAATAACAGCCGAAATCATAGATTGGTTCCCTAAATAGCTTACTCTCAATAATAGCCTAAAACACTTTGGCTATCAAGAACACGGGTAGTCCTTATTACGTTAGAGAGCATAATATTATGCCAACTTTACCTCCAAAAGAAGGAAAAGAAATTACTAATAATAAATCTGCTCTAACAATAATAATTACGCTGAGCTTAGCAGTGTGGATCTGTACACTGTACATGGTCACAGGCAAATTAGTAACATTAAATAATTAGGACAAGAATATATCGAAATAGGCAAACACTAAAATGGAGTGAAACAATAAAACCCAACACTAGCAGTTTATTCACCATATTTATTATCTGTGCCTGCAACATTATAATACAATTATAAATTATTTCACCATCATTATAAATAGGTTATATACATAAATCTCAATTGCTACACAAACTAACGTGATGTTAAGTAACTGCCAACATATACATAGAAAATAGTTTAAAATATGGTATCGATTGATAAAGAGATATATCAAATTAACCTTTCGCCTAGTGTATAATAATAATCATTTTCCTTCATTCGATTTTCTCAAATATTAAGAAAATGAAAGCGTCGCTCCCAACTTTCTTATTTATCTCAACGCTTTACTCATCTCGTTCAAGTGTTTAGGTTTTCTGGTCCATTGGCCTTTAGGTAGTGACTAATTTTGTTTTTTGTTTTTTTTTTTTTTTAAATATGACGGTACCTTATATTTATGCTGTCAAACTTATTTATACCAAAAAAAAAAAAACAATTAGCTTGCATTTTCAGTGATTGTTGTGTTGACATATTTTTAGAACTAATATTAATCGGTATCATGCATAGAAAAACACATTGGCACAAAAGGTACAGAAAATTACTTAACATCATTCGCGCCAAGTAACTACATTTTTAAATTTTAAATAAGTGGCTAAAGATTGTTTTTATTAATATTTTTGCATAAGAAAAACTAAAAAAACACAAGGTTTACGTAACTACTTAGATAACTTTATCATAAGATTAAATTAATTATATCACGTGGATGTCACTATATAAATAATTGTAGCCTATAGTATCTGAGATGATATTGTGTATGGTATGTTCATAGTCGGATTGTGGCCTCCCGTCTCGTTCAGCATCTGGAGGAGGGCGCGGGACCGGACTCTCAGAGTCGCAGTTCGGGTTCCGAGCACGCCGGTCGACCATCGATGCCCTCAAGCGCCTGCGGGCGGTGACGGGTGAGGCGGAACGCAGGGGGGAG
>JAFELO010000318.1:199840-219782 GCA_017140195.1 Eumaeus atala | reverse complement strand
CCACTTCCAATGACACGGCGTCGTGGGGACTGTCTTAGAGTAGCCGGACAGTCTCCGAGGAGGTGAAGTCTGGCCTTTTCGCCTAGGCCAGCCTGTCGCTGGAGAGGTCCTGTTTCCTGCAGATCCGGGACCCTCCACTTATAGCGGCTGATGGCTCCCGTAGGGGTTTAGTTGGTATTGCTACCCAATGGCCGAGTCCAACATAGGTCTGGGGGTCTACCCGGGCTCCCAGGTATCATGCGTAAATGCATTCCCCTTCGTCACCAAAAAAAAAATAAAAATGGTATGTTCATAGTGGAATCGAAGGGCTTGTTTGTGCCTATAATTTTTAAGAAAAGTGAATATAGTATCTAAAATATTTTATTCAGCAATGTTAAGTATAGAAATATCAAGATAATACTGTTATGCATTATTTAAAGCTTTCATGGATGAAATCGTTTATTTGCGCGAAAAAATATTGAGTAATTTTTTTAAAATACTTTATTTAAACGTTTGAATACTGGGGCACTATGTTTTTGCCATTTCTTATTAATCTAATTAATATTTTAGTGAGCTAACATTATAGTCTTTTTATAAAAGCATCCACGCGTTTCAGAGCGCCACAAACCATGTGCAATTAGTGTGATTAAAAACTATAATCAGACATTGTACACTCGACCCAAAATATTGACCATTTTGAAGAAAAACTTCATTACGATTACTGTTGTGATTGGAATCTGTATGAAACTAAAAAACCAAGATCGGACTGATAAAACTTTCATATAGGTATTACTAATTGTTTTTTACAGACTTTATTTCGATCGATAAAAACATTTCGTTCATAGAATTGTAGAAAATAAATAACATGGATTAACAATCTTATATAAAAGTTAAACTTCTAGAATACATTCAAATGCTTGATGTTTTAAAAATATTTTTTTTAATAATCAAAATAGCCTTGCTGTCAGCATTATGTTCTCCTGAGTAGAGTACACTTTTTATATTGTTCCTTCTTAATTCTTGAAACCTTTTACCAATGTTGCTAACAAGTTATAAAATTATAACAAATAAATAACTTCTAAAGCTAAATAGAACATAGCCCTAGGCGTTTCACGACTAACAACGATCATTTCCAAGAAATAATAACTATTTATAGTTTGACCATTGCTGTGTGCATCAAGTCGTGCTTGTTCATAATCTATATGTTCCTTCAAAAAGTATTTTTAAAGTGTTTTACAACAAAATATTTATGAAGACATTCTTTATTAAGGAATTATATTCCTTTTACCAATAATAAAACGTTCTATGATTTAGCTGTCTTTACATTATACGACGGTCAGTACTTAATTGTAATTTTGGAAGACTATTCTATAAGTCACTTATAAATGTATAAGTCTTATATGACCTTTAAAGAATGAAAATTGTAAGGGGAGTCACTACAGAATACACAACGAGTAACTGCTAAGCCTCATAAGAGAACCATACTTTTGTATATCCACGTAATTGAAACGACAAAATAATACATAAGTAATGTATTATGCCTGCCTATTATATTAACCAAAGATTTCTCATTGTAGCAATATAACAGGAGCACGAGACATCCATGAATGTCTTAGGTCGATCGCATTGTTACACAACTTAAGTAATTGTACAAGAATCTCTATTTCAACACACGCTCCAATCTCAAAGCTACAAGCTCCAACACATTCATGTCCAAGTCCGTCAACATTTGGGCCTCAATCCGCAGGTGGTACTACAATTATCGTGCTGCCACTGTCATTCGTTGTGTAGATGGATGCGTTGCCCAAACTCTTCACGTATTCAACTTTAGTAATGAAAGTTTCAGACTGGGAATCTCTAATTTGTTCCTGTCCGTTCACTTGTATAACTGACACGTGTTCCTTGCCTCTCCTTTCGCTGTTGCTACGCACAGGCAATGGAGATTCAGGCTTGATGTACACAGTTTGTGTAGATCTAACTTTTCTAAATCTCATATCCTTCGGTAGAGTCGACGCGTCCCTTGCTTCGAGAGTGGCTGTTGCACTCTTAGTTCTAAAGCTGGAGTTTAAATTTTTTGGCAAAGTATTCGTGTCCCTGGCATTGTCGTCTATTGGTGCACTTTCTGCTTTGACGAGACCAATGTCAACGAAGAATTTCTTAAATTTTTCCACAAATGTTGGCGATTTTGCTCTATTAAGGCTATGTGAAAGTCTTTCATTGGAATGTTCTTTCGAACTAACTTCATCGATTCTCTCCGGTATGTTTGTCATACTTTTGTGCTTGGATATATTAGTTCGTCTTCTCCACGTCCTATCATCATCGTCTTCGTCTATAAACGGTATTTCTTGATAATTATTCTCATTTCTAGTATCCACTGCGGCGTCTTTTAATATCTTGCCAACGGTAATCGTCTGCGTTTCTGCTACAAATATCTGTGGTACACTCGTACTGGTGTTATCAGTTTGAATACCGCTGTCGGCGAGGCTTCCGTTATAAATGTGCGAACTACCTGCGCCAGTGGTCAGAACCTTCGTCAGTTGGTCCGACAAAGACTCCATTCTTTCGTTAATCGACGTCCTGTATACGTTTTCTGCATACGAAGTCCCGGCTTCCCGGCTCAGATTCGACATATCAAAATCTATTCTCCGCTGAAACGGCAACCTATCCATAGTTTTCAATCTGTCTGACAGGACGGAGGGGTACTCGGTTGGCAACTGGTGTCGTTGGTTCCATGTGGATATTGTGGTGTCAGTGAAATCGCTCATACTAGATCTCAAGGAAGATCTAGGTGACAATCTAGCTTGCCTCATGTAGTCAGGATTAAAGTCCTTTATAGGTCTCCCGATGATTTTACTCCCTGCGTACAAGTGACGGCGTTTAATATTCATTGTCTACACTTTGGTACATTTCAGTTTATTTCTGTCCCCGGTACTCGATCATCATGCCGGGCACAAACCACACCGTTAACACAAATAACACACGAATTGCATTTCTCTTCGCGGTAATTCAAACTCAGTATTGTCGCGCAAATGTCGAAGAAAATCGTTTGAAGTAGAAAAAAATTAAAAAGAAGGCACAACATCTATTAGGGCATTACCGGATAGGAACAAGGATAGGGGATACAAAAATAAACTGAAATGTATATAATAATATAAAGGTACCAAACAATATTTTACCGCATCCACATCAGTACTAGGAATAGGATCTACGGCTGGCTACTAAGGTTGTTATATGTAAAAGAAATTATTATAATTCATGCGGGTAGTAAGAAATAATATAATATTTGGGATGCATGCAATATCTCATAGAAAATACAGAAAACAAAAAATAAAAAGTTATTACGAACAGCACAGAATTTTTCATGAAACGATTGCAATACACATTGATTGAATTGGATTTTTAGTTTGTTACAGAATTTTTTAACAACTTACCCGTAGTGTCAATCTCTTCTTGCGGTCTCGTAGAAGGTTTGGCGATACTCTTTCTCTTGGAGGGCGAGTGTTTCAGTGCTGTAAATTTAAAGATTTCATTAACATATATCACTATATGAAGCATAACCGCGGCGAAGAAGCGACCATTTAGAATCGACGTGGCTGACTTGAAAGACAAACCGCAGTTATACCATACTACTAAAAGATGCAAAACAAAAAGATACACAAGCTGGATAGACTGTGCTTTATCATTATAATAATAGCATATTTTAAACATTATGTAAACCAATCAAATACATAAAGCTTTGCACGATTTAAATAAGATATCACGTTTCAGTGAAAACCATGCTCGAGAATTAATTTATGTAATTTATAACAAATATAGAAAAAAGAATACAACAATAGACTCAAATTTAGTATTTTATCGATAAGATTGTCATTTCATAAAATATAGATAAGAATCGAAAAAAAGATATCATGAATGAGTACTACACAAAAAGACTAACTACAATAAAAACAGACCACTTAATAGGACACAAACAAGTCAGAATGGATAATGTATGTGTTACGGATGGAAATACAAAAGTTTACACAAAATACAAGATCTGGCTGTAGAACCACTACACATCTCACGATAAAGTATCGAAATTGCTATAATTACAGCTACGTAATCTTTTCAACTCTTTAGAGTTTATTCCATCTCGACAATCTGGTAATACATAACAATCTCTATTGAACGCCACAATATTAATAGAGTAACGATGATAACACATCATGCTAAGTCGTAGTCTGTGCTCAACTTACTCAGACCTCCAGATAGCCGCGCCATAATCCAATTACGGACAATTGTTGGAAAGGAATAAAAAACAGGTATTATTCTCAGTTAACAAACGGTTGGGGAACACGGGGACGTGCATGACTTTCACATGTTTAAAATAAATAACGTCATGCGAAAACAATTGCTATTAAATAAAAACTAACATGCCGAATTCAAAATTAATTTGCTTTGAAATAAAAAAATAAAATGTAATTTAAATAGGTAGTAACAGAAAAAACATCCACCTGCAAAAGTGAACGCCTACAAATAATCGGTTTGGGTGTTCGTGTTAATATATTACAAACTACTCGAATTAGATCGGTCATTTTCAACAAGTCTTAGAATTTGAAAGTAATACAAAACCACAACCTATTTACTAACACACTTTTAACTAACTATATATTCAAATCATTAGACATAATTTCCAAAAGCCATAAATTTGGAAGGAAAAGCTAATTATTCTAACAATACAGAAAAGCATGGGGCCATACATTGAACCTTGCGGGACACTTTTTTTAGTAGCATATAGCACGATCAAAATATTTCTGTAATGTCAGATCTAATTTATACTAAAAGTACTCTCATGATTCTTCTACTTATAAAGGAGCTTCTATGATAGTCACAACCTGTTAAAGTAACGCGGTAGAGTACAACAGTACGTTATATTTGACCACCAACACCCGCCCCTGATAAGAACACGCACACAACATACTTTAGGTGCCCTACAATACCTATGTAACTCGTGACCAACGTTCTGAACTTGCGGTGGTTCCCTTTGATCTCCGGTAGGTCCACTAATTAACAATTTAGTATATTCATCATTAATCATTACTCAATAATACTCATTTTAATCTTATATATTACGTATATAATTATCTACTATAACTAAAAAGTATATAAGAACATTTATATTTTTGTATGTTGTTAGTATCCGCATTTCAATATTATATTTTTTTTGTTCGATAAAGGAATAGAAGATCTTCTCTAATGATATGCTTAAATCTGCAGTTTCATGCAAAAGGGAATTAGGCTTGTAAAAATATATTTTTTATTGATAGGTATAATAATTTCAACAATTTGTGACAAATATATTGTAAAATCCAATACGAACATAAAACGACGAGACTCCACAGAGAGACGAAATCCAATACAAAGATAATACTAAAATAAAATGCCTACTTTGTAGATGTACTCATATAATTCAAAGCCTCATGATTAAATTAACCTCTTTAAAAAATTTACTTGTTATCAATTTACTGCTACAAATCTTTAATTACTCGATCTTATTTATCAATAATACGTAGGTATGTTGATACGGGGATATCAGCGGGGAGTAAATATATCACATAGTATAACGACTGCAATGATGATTGTTGATGACAATAAGAAAAGAAAGAAAGTAAAGATAAGAGTACATATTATGTGTTCAAAGTCAAAAAAATATAATAATACTGTAGAAACTGAAATGATCATCAAATTTATCATCATATATAGATATGTAGAGATATGACATTGTGGATAATCAATATACAGGGTAGGGATTGTGATACATCGAAGAATCGTATGTGTTGTGGCGTCCCAAGCCTACACACAAAGAAACAATAACATATGTTCAGTAGTTTAGCCACTAAATATTATTTTTAATTTTAACAAATCTCAACACGATGTATCCTATTACGTAACTGTCACCCGGAGGGAAACGACTCTTGCGCGTTCGCTAGGGTTAGGGGAGGGGCGCGGGGCCTAGTTGGTTGGAAAATATTTTTTTTGGTTTTGTTAAAAGGAAGTCCAGTAGATATGCTGGAACACCCACGATTAGCCGAGGTACCTTAGTACCTCGATGTCACAGGTGGCAAGCCTATGGCCATTTGCAGCACATTCCAATCCCGGACATATTTATATAGACGTGTATTATTACGTTCCAACACTCGGGAGATTTTTCGTGGTTATAGAACTTTTCAATAATTTGAGAAACATTTAATGACAGTTGCCCGGACCTGGGGATCGAACACAGGGCCCCACGCGGCTAACGGTCTTAACGGACGACACCCGCACCGTTACACCACAGAGGTTTCGTTGAAAGAACTAATTTAAGAGTTCTAAAATACCCGTATAATATACTCGCACTAATTGTGTTTTCAATTTTCGTTGTATTATAATCCTCACTCTGTATGTTTTGGTAATGCCTAATAATCTTAATAGAGAGAGAGAGAGAATCTTAAACATATTGTAACAGTAAATGATCAAAGTGTACTTACACGAAGGTATTTTTTTAAACACAGTTTTTCCCATGAAGTCCAGGAATCTTTGAGCGTAAAAACTAGGCCTGTGCACCGACACCGTATCCTGGACGTGACAATGGAAATATAAACAAACAAACTGCTTTAATAAATATTATTTATGGACAGACAATGACAAGGCATATACACTCTTAAGTATTTAACGTCATAATTGTGGAAATAGAAGAAACTCTATTCAAGTAATTAAATTACACTGACATATTATTACTAATCCTAAATACAGATAAAGAAAAAAAAAAGAAAAAATAAAAACTGAACGAAATATACAAATGGTTCTCATTGAGGTGTAGTTACATTATACAAAAAAAAGTACACAGGTGTGTAACATACCTAACAGGAAGGTAACTCAATAATTGTCTACGGTTATTCGAGTTATACCATAGTCCAGTGCTTGTGACGTCACGACAGACCACAACATATTATAAAGGTATGTCCATAGTAGATGACATGTCCTAATTTGTTAAACAAGTTAGATAACTTATTGCATGTAAATACATAGAGCGACAAATTCTGTGACCATTTTATGTCAATGTTTAAAAAGTGCGACAAGGGCACTGAATATCCTGAAATTTGTGTGACGTAATATATGGTTAGCACCTAGCTATAACATCTCGTTTCGCACGATTTGTAAGCAGCCGGTGACTCGTTAGGATGATGTTAACGCACACAGTTTCTTAATTTCTGTATAAATTACAACTTTCTGACCTCGACCCTGATGCAGTGTGCTACTGATATTGTGTCGTTCTCGATACGAGTTGGCACTAGAGACGGAATACCCACCCCGTCGTGTATCATACTCTTCCACGTGTGCTCCAGCTTCTTCCGCAGCCGGTACGACTGCAGGATGTCGATGATACCCAAGAAAAGGAGCAGGCGCTCGCCACGAGCATTCCGCGCCGGAATACCGCCAGGCCTGCAAAATGAAAACAAACTAGCGACTTAACATAGGCCTCCGTTTCTTTCTCCGCTTGATTGGGGAGGGAACTGAAAACTTTCCAGATTAAATTCGTTGCGGGTCCCAAGGCAGTTTTTAGCATTCTCTCGGGATCCCCGCGATCATATCAAAAATTCACATGTGGCGACCGCTGTCGACGGTGAAGACACAGGAATAGCAGCGGTGGGGAAATGTGGAGGGGCATGCCCGTTTAAAAAGAAAGGCCTCCGTTCTGAATCTCCGTTGAACATGGCTGATGGGGTTCAGCTGGCTGCTATCTCTGTTCTTGAGTATAAGTCAATGCAATCTGGCACAGTCTGTAACTGTCCACTTTGATTGGGGAGAGTAAGTGGAATCACTTCCCTACGTTTAGGCATTCCATTTCTTCTATAAGTGGATCCGACTAATAGAGATGAAGCTCACTCCTAATCTCCTCCGCAACCCGGTAAAGACGTGTTCGGGCGTTGGGTAGGTAATAAATCGCATGAGATAAATGTCTTTTTCTCAGGCCAATTGTATGGCACCGCCCTGCTAAGGCCACCCACTACCGGATGAGGTTTCGGTTAGTACGGCGAAGGCCCAGCACATGGCAACCAGCGACCTAGGGTGCTATGTTCTCACGCTAGAGTGATGCGACTGACAACTGCGTGGGAGTTGTGCGGTAACTCCGGTATATATATATATATATATATATATGTAATCGTGCGGGCGATGGCACGAACAAAATATTTATTTGTCAATTGTACCTACTATTACTTCATTGGATGATTTGCATAAAAGGAATTTTATGTGTCCAAAAATTTAAGGCGTGTAAGTAATACTACATATATAGTAACGATAGGGCAGAAGCCTGAATGAGAACCAGCTCATTCATAGCATTATTAATTAGCTAAGCTAATAAATATGAAACAACACACTAGTGAGATCTGTAAAACCAGAACATTCCAAAACAAACAAGAACTCACGGAACGTCTTCTTCTTCGTCAATCGGCTCGCTTTCCGCTTGTATACTCTCCATAGCGGTGGAGTGTGCTACAAGTCTTTGCCGATTTATTGACCTAAAAATAGACGATTAAACTTTTTAAACTGTGGCCCTGTTTAATATTTAAACAAGGAGACACACAAAGCCACTCAGTCACAAAAGACACTTGTGCAAAAGTCAAACTTTCCTTCCAGTTGCCTACCATAAATAACATTTACCCTTTTCTTCACACCTCATTAGATTAAATATATTCAAACCCTAAATAGTATATATTAAATTTTGAATAAAAAAAATCCACATATAATGTGAAATGTAAGAAACAAATGTCGGGATGTGTTCCAAAATATTTATGCATATTTATCTCAACCCAATAGTAAATTAAACAAACTAAAAAATAATGAATAAATACATTATAATAATATAAATAGATATTCTTTACTGATTAAAATATTATTTGGTACATTTGTAACGTTTACTATTTAAATGTGAAAGAGGATACCAAAAAACCCTAGAAATAATAGGAATGACTAAATAAGTTATAGTATACTAAATTAATTGTTCCCAAACTCTTATTATTGCATGCATTTCAATGCTTATCTCTATAAACTAAGAGGTCTAGAAGAAAGACAAAATGCTTTTGCATTATAAAGGAATAACTCATATACTCAATTTTCCCCATTCTTATTGTTGTTTAAAGAGGCAAAAGAGCCAACAGTCTGTTGATGACTACAGACGCCCATAGACATCAGTTAATATGCAGATATGCTACCCTCCAACCTTCGTCCCTTCAAATAGTTACCGGAAATTAAAAAAACGCAGCGACGGCATTGCGGAATATTGTTTTTTTAATTTAATAAGAGCAGTCATTGTGAAAGGAGAAGCGCCTATGTAAACAACAGTTTCCTCTAATATATGTTTATTTTTTAATGATGTAGGGGGACAAACAAGCATTCGGAGCCAGTGACTACCGACGGGCATTGACATCCGCATGTACAGATTGCGTTACCCACTAAACTATATCTACTAATTTAAAGTACCTACGGCTAAAGTTAACTAAGAAAATAACTGACGTTGAACTTCAAATTAACTAACAAGCCACTGTTAACTGTTAGGAGTATATCGCTAAAAATAACATGCAGTGTGAGTTAAGTGGTAGTATTGTGAGAATATAACATCATCACAAAATAGTAGAAGTAGTATGTAAGAAAGAGACAGTATGGTTTGATATCGTAAAGAACCAGCCCTTCCGTTTAAGCCCCATCTTTTAAATAAAGATATATAAATTTAACATATAGAACACTGAGAACAGTGTGAATCACTATTTGCAATAGACAAAGTTAATAGATATAATTTAAGAAATATTTTTATTTATATGATCCTATATACCTTAATCATGTACATAATGCAGGGCAATTTCATTAAATGTGCAGAGACTGTGATAAGTATTGATCACACGTTTTATTTAAAATAAAACAAATTATATCTTGTGGTTGAGTAAACAAAGGTATAATTGTCGTTGTTGCTGTAAAGGGTAAATATAATGGGTTCCAGAGTGTACCCTGAGATATCCCAGAAGAAACGTAGGACAGGCTCTTTACATTTTAGTACCGGACAAACAAAAGCATATAATATATTGTGTCGTACTGTGTTCTTTTTACTTGCGTCCGGAAATCTTCTTTGCTTTGTTCCGATCTGAAATTGGTTTTAAAAAATATACCGTCACCATTTGCAGCTTTATATATTACCATTTGCTTCTTAATTCTACTTTATATATTGTACAATACACATTTTTTAAAAGTATTGTTTTTCCACAAAATAATTTATAACAAATCCTTGCACAATGTTTGTTGAATACCTGTCCTCCATAGGGACTGAACGGGAACTAAGGGCTTCAATATAGCCAGACATTTTTTTTGTCGTTGGTTTTGTAACTCAATGCGTGACAATTAACGTCGCCCGTTAAATTATCAAACAATGTCTCATAAAGTGTGCAATACAAAATTGACACTTCCCCTGCATAACATATAATAAATTATAGAGCAGTTATGTAATAAACTATTTCCTAGTGACACCTATTGCAATTTTAAAACAATGCAATGGCAAGTCTAATTATATAATTATACGGCTGTTATAAACCTATTATATTTAATTATATACTTTAAAGCGTAAAGTTATATACCTGGTCCTATTCAGTCCACTCTTCTTGGGTTCACCGTCTGCTTCGTCGTCACTCTGCCCGGAGTCAGTTCGGTTTCGTTCTTCAGTCTTCTCTCTTTGGGCTTCATCTAGATTGTGTATGCCAACTAAGAGGGAGTAGTCCATAATCTAAAAGTGTATGATGTTACAATAATTTTTCCATTTTCGCTCTAATAATACTTGTTATATTTGGGATTACACTTTCAACAACGAGAATTCATTCTTAAACAGGATTAATTTCTTAATTGTATTAAAAAAATAATTACTATCATCATTTACATTTTCATCATCATCAGACTTCATTAGACATCGGTGGGTAAGATTATTTGAATAAACGCCAAAACAGGTATTGTGTTATCTTTATTGACATATAATTTTACCTTAAAACTTTCGAGAACTCTGCAATCTCTCTGCATGGTCTTGATGAGAGCGGTGTAGGTGTCCGCTTCGAGGAATATACCCTCTGTGTGATGTTCCATAAAATCGAGATCCTTATATGTTGGTGAATTCTTCTGCCGTTCCCCTTTACTCGCCTGTGTACATGTTCACAGTAAGTGGCACATGTATTATCTAATTATTTCACAATCATTATATAATATATGTGCCACTTATGTTTAAGTTTAGGTTCCTACCTGTTACCTATCAAGAATCATAGCATCATATAAGGGTCCATGGATCTAAACTTTCCCTGCACTTGAATACTTATCATGTGAACTTAAAAATAAAAATATTATATACAAAGTACTACATCTAGCCAATATTATTATGTTAAAGTATATGTAAAGACAATTTTTACATTCATACATTCTGAAAGGGAGAAACAAAAACATTTGTGCCAGTTCAAATGTGATTGATTCCACTGTGACTGGGAACTTTGCGGACTTTAAATAAACGTTCAGGAGGTGCGAGCTGTACACTTTAAATAAACGTTAAGGAGGTGCGAGCTGTACACTTTTGTGTATGCGCATAGTGCGCACCATGCAAGGTCGACTGAGCAGCATTTGATGTGGTATTCATAATTGTATTGCTATGTCTTTTAGCTATGGTTATATGTGTCATAGGTTTAGGTCATATGTTTTTAGTGCCATGCATGTTACATACACATGGTAATGTCCTCCTATGCAACGGAAATGGGTCAGCACGACCTGGGAAGTACCTCTCGCTCACTTGACACCGGCGTTAGGTGACGGCGTCCCTGTCGTGTTTCGTGCGTTTTGTGTTGCCGGTGGCCCATTAGTGGGGGGTGATCGGAGGGCAAGGCATCTGTGTAACAATCATTGGAATGTCTATAGGCGTCGGTAGTCCTCAAAAGGCTCCGATTACTCGTTTTCCCCCTTCTTCTATAAAAAAGACAATAAAATAATATAAATATATTACGTAAGTAAGTGAAATCAATGTCCTTTGCAAATGGATATTTTCAAACATTTCTGATTCTTACTTTGGAAACAATTCTTCAGTTTACATTACTATAATTGTCAGCTATGAACACATATCAACATACAGCGAATATAGATGTTCAACGTAAAGCCCGGTGTACCTTTCATAATAGTACGCCGCTTGCAAACTGGAATATACACGTGCCACGCATGTAGAGTCGCGTGTGAAAACTAGGGCTAACAAATAAAAGTAAACGTCTTTACCTTTCTCTTATACGTCGAGCCTTTCAGATCATACTTCTGATGCAACTTGACGAACGACGGCAGCAGGTTGTTCATGGCGACCAGTCGTACGTTTTTGCTGTTGCACTGATAGCAGTACAGGCCGAAGAACTTTGGTAGTAGCGTGCGGGGGTTCTGCGGACGGGAACAGAGCATTTCGTTAACGGTCATCTTTTATATATTTACTCTCAAGCCGCTCAATACGCGACAGCATGTACGCGACAGCAGCAGACATAAGCGAAGATATCGTGTGAGAGGCACCGCCCCGGTCATCATTATCATCATCACTCCTTATCAGTCCACTGCAGGACATATGTCTCTCTCAATGAACGCCAAGACGACCGATCGCCTGCTACTCGCATCCGTCTCGGTCGTGCCGGCTCAACTTGTCTGCAATGCTAAATTTAACAAACTCTTAACATACCTTCTGATATTAAATCATAAAGGAGTGCAGAATTATTTTGACAAGCGATCTAGATTACACAAATAACAAATAGAGAAGCAATTGTACTTTCGCTTATTGCATTTTACATCCATTATGCAAAATACTATTTAGAAAGTGATGGCTATGCTGACGACTTTCATGCTGTTTTATGAGTGGCCAGTGACTTGTGGAGAGATTATAAAGTATATTTGGGACCCCACATCCTAGGTGTTCTGGACGATCACCACTTTTTCAATTTTAGCCTGGTGTCCCACTACTGGACACAGCCCTCTTTACCCATTCCTCCTGTCGAGCTTATATCGCCGGGTGGCCGGGCATTTTGGAAGGTCCAGAGATGTTATTATATTGATGATGATATTCTCTGACATGCGACAGACTCTACCAGCCCGGTTCCACTTAGACATAACATCGACTCGCCTCTCACGCTATATAAAAAACTTCCCGGTCTTGGAACTTACACAAGCATTCGAAGTAAGTGCACACGTGACTATGTCAGCCGACTACGTACCTGATCGAGGTTTAAGTAGTATCCCGGCAGCAGCTTCTGTAGAAACTCCCCTTCCTTATGCTGTACTGTCTTGATGATAAACTCGTCGTCGTTGGTGAGGTAAAAAATGCTGCCCGACGCGCCCGGGTTGCTCAGCTCGCGCAGAGGCGCGCTGCACATTGACATCTGTAATGGAGCACAATTCCATTGAACATTTTAGATTAATTATATTTTATTGAAAATTGTTGTGATGTGTAGACCGACTTGTGAAATGTTCCATACACTTTATAAGTAGCATGTAAAATTTCATATGAAATGCAAATTTATAAATCGCATCTTCATGTGGTCTGGGAAAAGTAACATGAAATGAAATTGCATCGTGCGAACGATCGGCCAGCGACACTAACCGTGTTAGAAAGAGCAAACCACATTATGCAGATCGCTACGAAAATTGAAGCGCCATTCGTTAGTAATTAAAAGACTATGTTAAAAGAAAAGACTATGTTAAATTCATTAGAACAACAATTACCTTGGAGTAATGTTATATTGAACAGATCTAAAAATCGCTCGTTCACTTACGAGACAAAATATAATTTTAAAAATATGCTTTATACTAAAAGCACGTTTCATTAGACTTTGCTAGGCTGGTTAGGCTATTATGCTGGTCTGGAAGTTTGACCAGTCGCCTCGCACTACGGAAATGCGATTCGCGAGCAAAAACACAAAATCCTACAGAGTACAGACAGTACAGAGAAACTGGCGGATCTGTCCCGCTCCTACAACTGACGACCTGGCAGCCCTAGCCCCTGTTGATATGCGACGGTTACATCGTAGAGCATAGGCAAAAACATAACTACCAAAGTGTCATAGAGTTTCTCTCTTGAAGTTATATCGAAAGTAAATATTTACCGACTGTAAGAGCGTGCTGTTTCACGTCGACGGGAACATCTAGTGTATGGCAGGAAGGTACTCCCAACTCAAACATAGTGGGGCGTTAGATATTTTTTATATTACTCTGAATTGACTAAATACTCTTTAGATACATGTAACTGTAATGTACACCTACTCCAGTAGTATGGGATTTAGGTTTTTTTATAATATGGGAACAAACGAGCAGTCGTAGCCTTTTGATGATTAGCAGTATCCATAAACCTCCGCATAATTACTAAGCCAATATTCCATTCCTCCACCGCTCCAATGGGCCACTCACAAACCGGAACATAACGAACGAATCGGAAACGAACAATGTCACGGCGGTATCAAATGAGTGAGTGGTCCCCGGTCATGCAGGCCCAATTCCGCTACAATGTAGCATGGCACTGTCGCTTACTGAAAAAAAGACTATTAATGTTATAAGCTAGAAGAGTAAAAAAATAAGATCAAAAGAGGAGTTTAGCTAAAACATAAATTCCATATCGTACTAATATGTCATTTAAAATTCTTTGCAAGGTCAATTACATGAATGTAATAAAACCTGTCGTCCTCTTTGATACGTATCTGTTAACATTTTCTAGTTAACGTACTGCATATTCACATGCCAGTGAAGTCCTCGGCTGTTAATATAAATATTTAACGTCACTTAATGACTAATTATATTACACATGTATCGGGTGGAACTAACATAAACGTAATGCTTATTAATGCCCGTTTTTGTCAAGTTTAATGCGTCATGTTCCCTTAGATGGACACCATAATGTTATTTGTTGTTTCTTATTCGGACCTGAACTATACTATGGAAGCGAAGAGAAGCTCAATACAACTTCATCGCGTTGCTATGCGTGCTCGTCGAAAAGGGGTTCGATTCTCCACTCTCCCGCAGATGGAAGGAAAGCATCCCAATATGACAATGTTTATAAAAACTAATTTAACTAAAGAAACCGCCGTGTCCCTCATCTCCCGACTCTGACGTCGCGGGCAGCTCGCGCAAGCGTGAGTGAATTGCTCATGGAGTGGACCACGACTGGGGGAGTGGGAGGCCCCCTTTGCCCTCAGACAGATGATCTTTATCGTCAATATTCACAACAGTTGGTGTCATTATACCCTCACTAATTTCCCTTGGCTCGATATAAGGTATAATGACGAAAGGCTGGCTCGATAAGTAACGCGGCGGTTGATTCTCCTGTTACTCGAATCAAAAACTTAAATACGAAATTTCTTAAATTTATAAAAATGAAATTTTTATCCGTTGTCTAGTACCTGTGACTGCCACTGATGTTACAGGTACAAGACCTTACGGCACAAGGCTAGGCCAACGTGGTTGGATAAGTCCACATTTATTATTTATACAATAATAATTAATGTACAATTAATTATTATGGAGGACAATTAACACTTAGTTCCCTCTACAGATAGTAAGAATTATCATTCGGAAGGGTTATGAGTTAGGAGAGAAGGTATCGTAAGTGTAAAAACAGTGGCTCAACACCACGCATTATAAAACAAGCCCAAAACTGTATGTCTCTCTCTGTATGATCGATTTTCTCAAAATTTACCAAAAAAACATGCTGATTACACCAATGGATACAATATTTCCCGGTGCAGGAGTAAGTGTATAATTTATTAAGTTAGCAATTAGGCCCCTGTTATTCACTGGCGAAACCGGGCCGGATCGCTGGTGGTACAATACAACAGGCACTTACGAGAAAATCATCGGGCTGTATGCCGAACAGATCGCGGAAGTATCTGAACGCGATGGGCGCGTACGTCTTGAACTTGAACTCGGAGTAGTGGTGCGCGGGCGTGTGGTTGGACCCCTCGTGGGGGAAGTTGGTCGTCTCCACCGTCATGAAGTCCTGCATCAGCAAGTCGCGCTCCGGCTTCGACGCCAGCCCGCCGATCGCGTGTTGGATGCCTGGAAAAAACCAACATCAAACACAATTCTTTTTATAGCACAAAACGCCAAAACGTGCAGAGGGAGCATTTTGATTACTCTTGTAAACATACGAATAATTACTTAATTATTCATGTGGTAAAGTTTTCTTCACCACATGAATAATTAAGTAATTATAGTACAGTATTCTGTTTACCAGATCAAACTTATTTTGCATTTATACATATGAGTGCTAAGATTTTACTCATATCTCTCTTGTACTCATATCCTTATTGTAGGTGAGTATATTGTACGAGTTGTATTCTGCTAAAGCCAGCACTTATTTGGCAGATATATTTATGAATGTTCTTATAATTATAATTTAAACATGTATTGAAGTGGATTTCGGTACAATGGAACACTTCATAGTATACTTACGGAAAAATAGGTTCAATTCGATTTAAGTCGAGGTAGATGGGCAATAATGATCACAAAATGGTCGATGACATCACATGAGGCTACAGGGCATCAGCTCTGCTGGAGACTAATAATATAAAACGTTCGTGTTGGCGTTAATGACGGTGTATGTTCAACAATAAACCGTATAAATTTTCAAACTAGTTTTGCTGTTCTAAAAGAATAAACCTATCATAGTAGTCCAAACCCAACTTTATACCTACGTCCATTGTAAAATAGAAAAAATTAATAAGGATGTCTCCTTTTAGTTGGGCTGAAAGTAATCGAATTGAATCGTGGTCCAAGTTGAGGTTCCACATCAACCTAATCAATGCACAAAAGATATCCTAGATTTATCACAACGCGTATCGATAGGGTGGCAAAACGGCACAAGGTTTGTGCGTACTGGAGGATCCTCAGGGACATTCTTAAATGACGTCAGGAGCCCGAGTGGAATGGGGGGGGGGGATTTTAGAAAAATTCACTACATACCCTTACTTGGGGCAGGGGAAGGGATCAAACCCGAATGGCGAAGGTAATATTTTTTCCGATGTTATTTGATTTACGTCAAGTTGTGAGTTTTGATGTAACTGATTCCTTTCTAAAAACATTACGTTATTTAAAAACAAATGGTACCACCACCCTATGTCAAAATAGTACATATAGTTCCATTTGTTTATATATGAGGGACCTAAAGAGAAAACCCACCCTAAAAAGAAGAAAATTACTTCGTCATTGGACTGAAACGTTGTTGCGCCACTGAACAACTCAACTACTGATTCTTATAGTGCCCTGTAATGTTGTAATGTTATTAGTCGCATCTGCGAATACCTAAATACATTACACGCTTGAAAAAACTATTTAAATTTCAGTTGCGAACACAAATGTGTGCATCAACAGGTAGGAAGTCGCACCACCAAGGCCGTAGAACGCCAATGTCAAACTACACTGTCCTCAAGGGAAAACTGTGCAGAACACAATACACGATTACGTATTTGTATAATATATGGTAAGAGGTAATCCATGCTGCGGCCAGATACCGGAACCACTTACCCTTAAGGACCCCCTTATGAAATACCCAATAATATACCCATATTATTGGGTATTTCATAGACTGTTTTCAAATACCCTATAAATCCGATAATTAAATCGTCGACTTAGTCTAGCTAAAGGCTAACCAATTCGATAGAGTTAATTCGGCTTACCCGAACTAACCGAATTCGAAAACCCTATTGTAGCTTACCCATTCAATTAGGTTTTTTATAGATATTTCCATATAACCTATAATAATAACATGTAAGAAATCATCCTCGGAAAAGAGATAAACACATAAGAAATATTTATATTTTGGTGTGTTTATGTATATTGTATATTTTTGGTTTATTGTCATTGGATAAGCGTATCAGAAGTAGGTAACCTTATTCAAAAAAGGTTTCCACATCGAAAGTCTGACACTGTCAATAAGTTACCATTTTCGTTTGGGTATGATTTCAATAGGTAGTCCCCAAAAATATGCTTAATCAAAAAAAGGGTTTCCGGTCCCTGGTTTAAGCTTTCCCGTTTCGTGGGGAGTATTGGGAGGGGGCAAAATAAATTCGCTGCAATGTAGCACATCACTATCTCTCACGAAACAAAACATCAACAGTAAAATGTTGATACTTTTCGCATTTATCCCCATTGGCGTTATATCGCGTACAAACCCACGCAGTAGACATATATATATATACACAATACCACTAAAACGCGATTGTGTATTATATTGATAGTTACGCGCATTTGCGACGTCCGTTATTCTAACTAATTACATTTTTATATTACAGAAAACTGCACAAGCTTCAAAATAGTTTAAATCAGACACTCAAAAACACCTTGATAACTGTAACACTTTCATAAGTGTCACACAATCTGTTACAGAATTATTCCTATAAAGGGAAGGAGACGGCAAGAGAGCAATGCATATTTTTATGCCAATCTAAACCTTATGAACAATGTTTTTAACATAGATTCAAAGTGTTACACTTCACATTTGTTCATAACACTTTATTCGGTTAACACTAAAGTGCCTGTTTTAAAGTTCCGTCTCTCGCGGTGCGTCTCGTCGCCCGACGAGCACTCACAGCGATCTGGTGCGAACACGAGGTCCGGTCCGAAGAAAAAAAATAAAGTTGTCCTATGCCTATTTTCTACCATTTTTTTTATAGGGGGCAAACAAGAATTCGGAGCCTTTTTGCGACTACGGATGCCCATGAACATTCACGTATGCATGCAACATTACTATGCATATGCGAAAAATCGGGCTACCGGGTACTCCCAAACAACACGAAACGCGACACACATACATGTTATAAAACAAAAACCGAAAAACCTGTCGGTTTGTATCTGATCGAATCAAACAGAAAGGACTTTAAAGCGTTTTTCACCAATGGAGCGTTTGCAATTCCCGAGGAAGGTTTCAGTGTATAATTTATTACCATAACAACCCGCCCCCTAACATCCGAGGGCTACGCCGGAACGGATCGCTGTAATTTGCAAAACCATTTCCTGAATGGATAATATAATTTTAGTCCTTTTAGTTATTTCCCCGATGACAAGCAAAGTAATCGAAAAAGATGTTTCCACGGCTATAATAATTGTAGTAAAAAATTCATAAATGAGTGCGGTGACAAAAGTAGCGGAACGAATCATTATAGGTACTCTATACAATACGCGTGTCGAGTGTTTCGGAACGGTCCGAATGTTTGTTTATTTACACTCTTTATTACCCGTTACTTTGTCCGCAACTACTGTTTATCCAACTGTGCCAAGAGGATTTGTTTTTGTAGTGTATAATTCAGTAAATATCAGTATATATGTAATTTAAAAGGCTATATTAGTTTAAGCCTTGTCATGGGTGAAACCTAGCACCTTGGACGAAGCCAATGGAATAGCAGAGGCTCTTGTAAGAAGAGGGGAAATGCGTCTCCGTGCAAGAGACAGGGATTAGTCAGAAGCGTGACCCTCGGGTATTAACATCAGTTCACAACAAGAAGTCAGTGTACATGACATTATAGCTACCGGCACGTGGCTCACCCTGGCGTAAGAGTCGGAAGAGGAGGGACCCGCAGTCCATCTAGCCATGATAATAACAGTTAAATTGGCTATTACAAACACTCTTATATGAAGTCAGATAACGCTCTCCGGGTAGCCAAAGAACAGAAACTACTTAACTGGCAGGTGTTGTTAGAGTTCACATAAGGGTGTCCACGTTAAGCAGCAGACGTACGCCGGACAACCAGAGCACGATATCTGTATATGTGGTATCTACGCAATACTTCGGTTAAAATATTGCCTATAACCTCTCTCATTAATGGAACCATAACAGTGAGAATTTTTCAAATCCGACAGTAGCTCCTGATGTTAGCGCGTTCTATAAAAAACATACAAAAATAATCTTCAGCTTTATTATCTT
>JAFELO010000318.1:161787-199823 GCA_017140195.1 Eumaeus atala | reverse complement strand
TAAAATTCTCGTGTCACAACATTAGTTCCCTTACTCATCCGAACCAGCCCTACCGATTTTTACCAAATTTTATATGCATATATATATATATATATATATATACATATGTCTGAGAAACCTGTCTGACAATCGGCTACTATATATTTTTAATACCCCAAAGTGAGTCGTTGGCCCAATAGAGTTGACCGAGTCAGCTTATATTAGTATAGATAGGTACAGAAGCTTTGTAGATATGTTTTTCACGATCACGCAAAAATAAGGAGGTATGCGATTCGTGGGAGGTGTCATTTCAATGTCCCCTTATCTATACTAATATTATAACGAGGAAACAAAATGTATTTTTAATGCATTGAAAATGCTCTGAAACTACTGGACCGAGTTTAACAATTATTTCTACAATACAATCATATGTTATCTGTGGAGAACATAGGCTATATAACATTTTTTAAAACGGTAGAGATATGACAATTTTAATAATAGCTGCAGAAATCATTGACAACCAGCTGTCCAGACAGACGTTTTTTGTCATTAATTGAATTTGCTGTCGTTTAATGTTTACGAGGCCGAAATTAAAATTTATAATGTTTGCCATAATTTGTAAAATATCCGTGCGCAGCCGGGGCGGATATAGTATGTGATAAACAGGTTGACCACTTTCAATGGTTTCCGGTAAAATATGTACAGTTTACTAAGAAATCTTTTGGAAGAGTTGACGCAACGTCATCATGTTACAAAATATGTGCTTTTATACACTACGAAATTAAAAATTAATATAGCAAGTGTATTTTATACGTACCTAAAGCATACAGAGCGCCTTTTTTATGTTTGTTTATAAAACTCGCTATTTCCGCGAATATAATTACTGGTCATTTATAATGGCTACAAAATTATTAATAACCTCTGTATTCCTTTTTACTGCAACTTTAATTTTCCTCATAAAAGGCGTGGGATGAAATTAACTCTGCAATTTATACTTTGTGTTCCTCGTTATTTTTAACTAACTTTAAAAAAGGGGAGATTCCACATTGTGACAGTTGACTCTCTCTCTCTCTCTTGTGTCGTGACCACGCCAAGCGCCAGATGAGGTTCCGAGTTGAGACACAGGTCGGACCAGAATATGTGTTATAAGGATTTTTCAAATTCTAATAACAGTTCGTCTCGTAGTTTGCGGTGCTACACTCCCGTTCATCAAAGACGTTGAGCAGTCGGTCCCGTGTCTAATTCTACGAACCGTCACATGACGCTATTTGCAAGTATCGGCTGTATTCAAACGTCCTTGCTACCCAGAATGGCACAAATCATTCATTACTGGGAGCGAAAGGTTGGCGCCTATTTACGTGCCAAGTGAGGGAGTGACGCTCTTTCACCTGTTCTGGCAAGAAAACCAGCGTTGTTCGCCGTGTCCCAAGCCGAGCCGCAATAGTGTAAGGCCAGTGATGGCTTCCGCTAAACCGTGCTCCATTAAAAGCTGAGTTACTCTGTTAAGGTAACCCGGCCGGAGTTATTCTCGGACAGAGGCGGACCCTAGTACAATATACATTAACAGTAAATGTATTAATTAATGTCTGTGGCACAATTACTAATCAACCGTGGCACCCAGTATGGTACGTTAATTAATAACAACAATATGAACGATGTAACTCAGTGCGTCCTCGTGCGCACGTCATGCTACAAAATAATGATAAACACTGTTTGTATAAAATTAGCGAATATGTTTGTACACGTATTTTTCATAACATCTAAAATGATAATGAGTTTTACATCTTCAATTTTATTGTTATTTAACTTTTGTAAATCTGAGTGGAGAACTTACCGCATCATCGCTATTAGTTTAGATTTTTTATAATATAGAAGGACAAATGAGAAGTCGGAGACGTTGGATAATTAATGGTGTCCATAAACATTCCCATATTTGTTATGCGAAAGGAGAGCATCCTTTCCTCCTCCTCTTCTATGGGCCGACGGACACTCACAAACCGCACGAAAAGTGAGAAGCAAGCACAGAGAAGTTCTGCTTCGTGAAGTACAGATAGAGTACTAGAAGTACAAATTCGTGTATTCGTATTCGACCTAATCTAGGATTATTGATCCCTTCTGGCCTGTAGAGATCAGATGGCGCCCTCGTCAAGTCTCCTACATTGAGCGGTCGATATCATCTGACATGGAAACGGGATAAGGCAACGATGAAGAAGAAGTAGAATCATAATTACGTCCGTAATGCAGACTTATCGAATCAATGCCATCTGAAAAACCGGTAAGTTAAGTCAGGTTTGAGCGAGGATATGTTCCTGGGTTCCATTTGTACACGTACATTTCAGAAGCCACACACATGTAACAGTAAATATCAGCGTTGTGCGCAGCTGTTATACATGAGTAGATAAGAAAATTATTAATTACTGGCCGTCCGCCCCGGCTTTGCACGGATTCACGAAATGTGGCAAAAATTCAATGTGTATAAAAAATGACAATTTTAATTTCAGCCTCGTAAACATTTCACATCATAATGACTACAAATTCAATTTATGACAGAATTACATCTATCGGGACAGCTAGTCAAAAAACTCTGCAGCATTTAAGGATTTACTTTGATAGTTTTTTCACATTGTGGTTACATTACATTAAAATTGAACTTTAGACATCAGAATTGTGGTTACATTATGGAAGTTTTCATAATCATCAAAACTGAATTAGAAGATGTTAAATAGCCTATGTTCATCACTGATAACGTAGGATTCTAATTGTAAAACGATGTTTCAATTTGCTCCAGTAGTTTCGGTGCCTGTTCAATGCAGACAAACAAACAATTAAATCTCTTTTTTTTGGTATAGGCGAACGTGGTTTCAACTTCTTTACGTACATATTAAATAGTACGCTAAGCTGTTACGAGTAAGTCCGTTTTGACTGAAGGGCTGAAAATAATCTTATTGATCACAAACATTATTATCGCCACAATTTTCCAGAACTTATTGCCTTTTAATCAGCATTAAATCATACCTAAGTCAGCAATATTATGTTTACTACAATTTTAATTCAAACACATTATTGTGAAAAATACGATAATTCCAATCCATATTTTATATTATAAGATGACGTATCGCCTAGCTTCAGGTTGTAAACACTGTTCCATACCAAGCGGTAAATTTGACATGGAAGAATGTTTTGGCAGTAGTAGTAGGCGTAGAACGATGGCATTACCTACACAGCCTAAAAGATTGAAGATGATTGCTTCCTAATCGTCATATTTCAAGCTATAAACACAGAATTGAACCACAAATATTTCATATCGGTCGGTACCTTATTTATTTTCCAAATTCTATAATAGCAGATGATGCTAATTCGACACTCACTGTTTCACTAGTCACCCGAATATCACCCAGAGAGATAAAATTTGGCGCGGAGGTAAGGTTTAGTGCTTATAATGAACATTATTTATGCAATTTTACTTGTTGACACGTCCAAAAAGTCGGAGTCAAGAACTTTACGAGTTTGGCCTGGCTTTGCTTAGACACATTTTCGTAGTACTTAATGAAATATTACTTCGATCGTGTAGTCTAAATCACGGTCGTATTTTTCATCTGAATCCTCGCATAATTAACCTAATACCGTCTTTAAAATCCTGTCCTTTGGCAGAATATTAATCATTTCTTGTTAGCTGTCTTCGAGTTCATAAAGCATAGAGCACCAGAGGATATTGTTATAAAGTGGTATGTTATATTGTACGATGCGAGCGCTCACAATGAATTGATTAGCACGTTCGGTCCCTGTGCACCGCTAACGCAGTAATGTGGGCCAGTGGGTGAGCGGCCCACTTGTCTGGGGACAGCGTACGGGGTGAAAACGTTAACGAACGATACTCACATTACTGCCAATGTTCACTCGGCAGGCATAACGGTCGTGTTGCATATCTGTCGAGATATTTACATATTCTCTATTGTGATGACAGCTATGATAGCTGATGCTCATTGTAGACTCATAGAATATTCTGTACGGTCCCGAAGTCCATGAGATGAAGACACCTTGGATGTGTACTTCAGAGATGTGTTATAGCTTGCAATCGCACACTTAATACTCCTCAGCTATACTCCATCTATTAAGATGGTCACACAGCCCTCAGGATAGGTCATCCTGACGTAACACATCAACACATGTAAGTATATATCAGGCTGATGGTTTCATAATCCGAGTTAAGAGAGGTCGCTAATTCCAATCAACGAGTCGGACTCGTCTATTCCAGGGGAGGAAGAAATGTGTAGGACGGCCCGCAGGAAGCCGACGACTCGTTGTCACGATTGTGACGCGGCGGTGGCCTCGGCCCAGCACACCGTCGAAATGTGCTCGAGATGGGCGGCGCTGCGTCACGATCTGACATCAGTTGTCGGAGGGGACTCGTCGCTGCCGAGCATCATCGTCGCGATGCTCGGCAGCGACGAGTCCTACCAGGCCATGGCTTTCTTCTGCGAGACCGTCATGTCCCAGAAGGAAGCCGACGAGCGGGTGAGAGAGGAGACTGTCGACGCGGCCTCCCCCTTCCGACGACGAATGGGGTTACGAAGGAGGCGCTATCAGCAGCGCCTTCAGTAGTGCCCGTGTTCCGTGTCGGGCCGGGATGGTCCACTCCATAAAGACACGGCGTCGTCATTGCGTAGCCGGACAATCCCGAAGAGGTGAAGTCTGGCCTTTTCGCCGAGGCCAACCTGTCGCTGGAGGGGTCCTGTTGCCTGCAGATCCGGGACCCTCCACTAATAGTGGCTGAAGGCTATAAAAAAGGGGAGGAGGAAAGGGCAACGAATTTGCATAACTATTATGCGGATATTTATGGGCGTCGATAGGTAACAAGAGTAGGAAGAAAATGACTGATACGACCATTTAAGTGCATACTTTCAGACAACGCTTAGCGGGAACAGTGAACGCAAAAAACTGAAATCTGGCATTTCTTGTTGAGTGTATGGGAGCACTAATACATATTTTTGTTTCGCTAACATCAGCTCTTTCAGTCCACAAGCTGGTGTTAAAATCCGTTAAACTATTTTTATGTCGGTTTTAAGTAGTTAGTAAGTGGTGTCATTACCGCATTGCAGCCGGAGCTGGCACGAACGGGGAGGGGCAGGGAGTGCCCGAAAGGCCCATTAGATGCTTATCTGCTTAATCTCAGACTATGCGGATGTTTATGTGCTTCGTGAATAAGGTAACTAAGTCTCTATTTTAATAGTGGCAGTATTAAAATAAAGATTTAGTAAAACGCGTACAATGAACATTGGCGATATGTCTTTTCGGACAGCCTTGGCGTCTTGTCTGTTAGTTAGTTAAGTGCACAAATACACCAGTTACAATAGTCAATCGGTGAGCACAATTAGATGAAACATGGAAGACCCATAGTGAACCAGAGCAAATGGAGCATGGAGCTAATTCGCAGGAAAATACATCGACAACGAGACGTCTGTCCCGTTGTCGATGTAATTCTGTATGATATTGTCTTAGATCATTTAGTACAAGATAATTTACGAAAAGAAATCGTCTAACAAAATTCTCTGCCATTTTTTTGGGGATTAGGGGTACTACAACATGTAAATAAATGACACATTTATAAAAATATTTAGTGTTGTTACAAATGTACACATTCAAGAAGATGTACACTTGTTGCACACCAGTCAGATCCACACGAGAACAATTGCGTAATTACTACCAAGGGATGTAAAACACAAATATCGGCGTATTTCTGAATAGTTTTTTTGCTCTAATAGTGGACGGTGATGTTTTCCAATAATATGTTTGTTTACATATTTTTTGTATGTATATGTGTATTTATTTATGTAGCCCATCCCTTATGCTTTCTGCAACCGAAATGGGGAACCAAACTAGCTCTTTGTCTACTGTTTTGACAAAATCTTCTACTCTGATTTTAACGGTGCGAAATGCGGTGACGTAATGCATTATCTGGGCGGAATTGTTTGGGGGGAGAAGTCTCCCTTTTTAACCACAAAGCACACTGTGGTAGTGCTGTTTAGAGGAGAGTTGAGATCGAACGCCCTCAAATGGGACCTGTGTTGGGGAAATTGGGAATGAGTTGGCTTACGCGCGTTTAGTGCTGTCTTCTCTGTAATTATAATCGAATAAAATGTAGTGAGATTGTTACAAGTACGTTTGTGTTATTGCTTGAGTGCCACCTCTGTGAACCACTGATCAGCAGGGCACCACCACCATATAATGCAGTCCTCGTTACTTAAAATTATTCTTTTACTTTTCAGTTACTTTAAGAGCGTGTCTGATAGTGACGAAGTGTAAAAGCCGAGTGCTCTAACTTGCGAGTAAAAAGGTACGAATGCACATTGTGTTGTCACCGATACTTGATAGGTACACAAAGTTTAAAATACATATGAACGTTTAAAATGAACCAAAATAGAGTTCTAATGATCTGTAACAGACAAATTGTGTCTGGGCTTCTAATTCGTTTCACTTTTCTATGTGAACATCACTTTGAAACACTCAAGTGAGAACTACCGTGGATTGAATCTATTGTCGCTTCTTGATGGAAATGAATGTTAACATTTGAATAAACAAATAAACTTTATATACTATTTCCACATTTATTTAATTTTAATTTATAAATATAATTAAAATACCACCGGTTTCAACTTATCATCGTCAGGTAACGGCACGACAGGGGAGGTACCTCTCGCTAACTTGATAACGCCGTAAAGTGTCACCTACGTTGTCGCGGTTTGTGAGTAGCCGGTAGCCGATTGGGGCGAGGTGAAAAGAAGGGTGTTGCCCGCGGCATAGGAATTATTCTGATGTTCACAGGCGTCGGTAGTCGTAGAAAGGCTCCGAATGCTGGCTTTTCTCCCAATGAAAAAAGGTTTACACGATGATGATAACTCGAAATCGACCGTAAATGTAAATGTAAATTAAATAATTGTGAAAATAGTATATAAAATTTATTTATTTTTTGAAGTTGTCACTACCGTTTCATTTCTGGATCGTATTGATAATTAATACCAGGGCTTATAATCTGTAATGATGTCGTAAACACCAGATGTGCCTGCATCAAATTCTTGTCACTGCAAAATCGAAAATTTAATTATTCCGCCATTTTATTTCTTATTTTTGAAAATGTTGACCATGATATTGATCAAATTTCTTTGTGCGACCGACATCAAAACTTCGAAAGATTTCTGCAAAATATATAGAAAGAATTTTCTTCGCGACTTTTTTGATGTTAGTCCCATAAAGAAGTTTGCTTCATATGATAATATGGCGCCCTTAAAATATTATTTCGCCATTCCGTAACAGCCTGTATAAATTTATTACATACGTAAGCGCCAAAAACATTACTTTACTCTGTCTGTCTGCAAAAATGTATTAATTAGAATTATAAATAGACCACACATATATAAATAAATACCGATAAAACAGGATATTTGTTTAGACTGACCTCGGAAAACTATAATAAGAAAATAATTTTTCATCGACATGTCTCTTCACTCAAAATTAAGTAAAAAAAATATGACAGTTCAAAGACAGAAATGTAGGTCTGGAATCGATATTCGAATCTAAAGAGCACGAAATAAAGGTAAAAGTCGCAAATAACACAAACGTGAACGAGAGGGAGGACTCCCTATCTCATGGGGAGTATGCATATGTCATCAAATTCTTGTTCTTCAAATTTGAAACTAATGAACGAGCATTAAGGATCTAAATGGAACTTGTTGAATAAGATAGCCTCGTGACAACGGAAATAAGTCCGTTACATTGAAAAATGAAGTAAGTCAATTTTGTGTCAAGTAATCATCAGTCTTTGATATAGATAAATAAGGATGAAAATTATTTGGTGTTGGAAGAACTTATTTAAAGAATAACCCGATTATTGTTTTCGTAATCGATACTACAAAACATTCCATCATTGTTTTAGCAATTACATTTAAACGGAAAACAAATATAATAAAATAAAAAAATAATCACAAATGAAATGTTATTCTATTTTATAGAAGACTGGATTCTCTTTTTATAACATGAAATCGCACAAAACGTAGTATTAGTATTAGGACAGTAATCGATTTTCAAATAGTTTTTATAAACGCATTAGATAATTTGATCTTATACCTATGGGGGAACGCGCTAGCAAGGCTTAGCCTGTATTAAATGACTTACGGTTGTTGTAGTCATTATAGCGAAATGTAAGCTCTCCGCACATTGGCGCCAAATGATCTAACCGACTGCTTCAGAAAGAGAGTAATGTTTTTCTCCGATACTCCACGACGGACGTCGTCTTTGCGACGGCGACGCGATGACCAAAAATATTTTTTCAAATCAAAGAAAAAAGCGAAATAGCACTCGGTCATTAATCACATAATCCCAGGCACTATAACACCTACAAACTTGTAATTTGGCAGGTAGGTTCCTATTAGGGTGTAGACATCTACAACGCCCGCTAAGAACGAATTCTACTAGACTCCACCGTTGCCTTCCTTACTCCGTCCCCATCAATGGGCCATCTCTTAAATCTGACTAATATAGATATGCAGAGGCCATCCTTCATCCGTTGACACTACGCATGAAAGTCTTTTTTTCAACGCAAGGTTCATTAAAAATAGATTCTCAACTGTAATAATAATAATAACTAAACCAGGCTTCACGTTAGTAATCAGTGGCTGAGGCATAAGAAAAAAAAACAGTATTATTCAAAATAAATTGAAAACCGAGTGGCATGCAACTGGGGTTTAAAATTTTAAATGAATACACACGAACCGTGGTCGCGGTCCCTAGAAACTAGGTTACCTGGATGGATGGATTTACTCACGTAGCACAGCAATTATCTCTTTTAACCCACGTCCAAAGGGAGACTCATAATCATACTTGTGCTCCATTTGCGATTAACAATTGCTGAAATCAATCTATTAAACAAATCTCTTGTTATAATCTATGTAAACAATAGTTAAATATATCTTTTAAATAACAAGTACCAGGCACCCACCGTACTTTAGTTGTCTACTAAAGAACAATTTTTTTTACTCTTGTAATGATGTACTTTAATCACGTTTTCAGCACACCCTGGGTGGGTTACAAGTGCAGGGACACAGTAAAGATATGTATGTATATACCGTATCAGAGACTCAATCTACAAACTGCTCCTCCATTTTGAAAATCGAGAACTTCACAGATGTGATCCCGGATATGTTTCCAACAGGGTTAACTAACTTAACTAACTTGCCTCAACAAACGCCAAAATTGCGCAAACAAACCACCATGATAATTCTTATCTAACTTAATCCTATTATTATAAGGTGTTAGGCTCTGTGAAAACGTTGAGTCCTCTTCTAAAAGAGGCGTTAGAGTATTATGACTTGTATTACCTTAGATGCGATATATCCGACTATGTGTTCAACTTTGTTCTATAACAATACATTTTTAATAAAATTCTGGCGATAGTCTTCAATCGATAGCTGCTTTGGCAAGAAACACTCGTACGTTGGCGACAGCTTGGTACATTCGTTATCCACTTGAAGACAATGCTTGCATTTAGATTTAATTGCATTTGGTTCCTAACACTGTCCAGAGTGTACATTCTTGTCCATAACTAATTCGTTAGTATCGTGGTGCACCAGTTAAGACCGGTTGAATCAACCATTCCCTGTCCAGACAGTGGAAACAATAGCAGTGGCGTAAGTACGGGGTAGTAACTACAGGATGATAAGTCGACAAAATGCGCCCCACTTTAGTAGCACTGCGTAGGTTTTAAATAGCGGAACTTTGTAGTAAAAGTCTTGACACGATGTTAAAACCTCTAACAATAGAGATACAACAATTGTTATTTTGACCTCTACAGCTAAAGTACAACAGATTTCAATCACGTTTTGAACAATGGGAAGAAAAAACTGCTGACGTGTTCAGGTCTGACGCAGATCTCGCTAGACGTACGTAATACGTCAGTATGTGAAAATTTAAAACATGCATGCGCTTCATGCGTGACGCATTCAAAAATTCGGTAGATGAACCTCTGACGTAAATATGATGAATCGATGTACAATTAAACTCATGTCTACTTACTACATATTAACTATTAAATGTAAACTCAATAGTCAGACAGTTCTTACAGTTCCTTTGGTCAGATTTGAATACCCTAAGGACGCTTGCCAAATCTCGGAAGTTTTAACCATGCGTGTAAGTGATTTTAACTTTTACAAAAGATGAAAGTAGCAGTCATAGACGTTTTCTTGTAATATTTACTATTTATAGCTCGAAAAGCTACTCGGATAGTGGTTGAGAATCTCTCCGTTATAAGTTATAATCATCATTTTTGTTACAGTTGCATTGACAGCCGATACTGCAGTTCTTACGAATTGTTTTCACTTCGACACAAAAACAATGACAAATCCAAGTCAATGATCGAGACGACTGAGTTCACAGAGTGGATCTTGCATTAACAACAAACCACGATAGTAGTAACTAGACTAATGACCGTCTCCTACATTCTATATATACATGCTATTTGCTACCGGAGATATAATTTTGATTTAGCCTATGTTCCAAAAATCAGTCATTTTACAGTTGACAAATCCGTACTGCGACAACGAATTCGACAATTGAGGAGTACGGACAGAAAATTTTGGAACGCAGCACCAAGTGCATTACATCACACTCAATCTCTAGTTAACATATACATGGATAGATATAATATGGAAAAAGGCCGTCGGTGGGTGAAGATTGTAAAATACTTACTTTGAAACATTTTTTATACACTTTTTTAACACCCAACATCGCCGGTGAACCTTAGCATTCCCATGAACTTGCCCCGATCCTGATTTTTTTTTCATGACCCTTGCACATTAAATCCGACCTTTTATGACAGGCTAAATACTGGTGGCAGTGGCGTACGAATTTTCCAGTTATAATCCGCACCTGACAAAGCCCAATCATGCGAATACTGCTCTAAGAAAGCCCAGTTTTGTAGCAAAATCTAGCGTACGGCCTCAGCACAAGAACACAAGAGGTTTTATTGAGTCTCATTATGCCGTGGGAATGCATTACATAACACCTTGAGAAACTCGTTTATGTGATTCACAAGACATATATTGATCGCTCGTCTTGTGCCAAAAAATATAAGCAAAATACTCATTCATAAATGGGCTCCTCTTTTAAAAACCTGGGATAAGCTCGGGAAGAATTTGTCATAAGGAAGAATACTGGCTATTAATACATGATGGAGACATAACGGTTCATGGTATGAGGTAAAAAATCAGCAAGCAGTGGACGGATAAAAGATGTTAATAATAATGACGATGACAATGACATTTTCAATTTTATGGTGTCAAACAATATCCCATCTGAGCATCTCAAGAGGCGAAACATACCCTTGAGATAAATCTTCAGTAATAATAATATTTCTCAACAAAATTATATCTAAATGTCGAGTAAAACAATACTTCATGGCACAGTTTAATTTCAATGTAACTTGTAAATGAGACTGGTTTGCAAAAGCACGACGTGCACATAACCACAGTCAAAGGTTGATTACTAACTTAATTATTGATGTCTTAAGTTTACGCGAATGTTAGCCATTACAATAAAACTACTATTACGGATTTTATTAAATTATTTACGTAGCCCGACGTTTCAGAAGCTTTACAGCAAACATGGTCACGGCTGGACTGAGATGACAGATGTCCTGATGTACCAATTTTTTTAAAGTATTCGAAGAATTATAATTTTAGATGTTCCGATTAACGCATGAGGTGTTATGTTTACTTTTTGTTTTGATTATCTTCACCACTGGATCCCAAGCAGAGGGAAGGACCCAGCCATCTTCTCTGTTGAAATTTGGATGTTTTTTAATTTCAATAGCCTCACGGATCATCCTTGGAAGGATTTGGTGTTCCCTAGTGAGGATTTGCGTTTTATCAAATCTAATGTAATGGCAGGGGCTAACTTCAGCATGCTCACAGACCGCAGATTTTGTAACACGTCGGTGTTTCATATCGGCTATGTGTTCTTTAACGCGAGTTTTTATAGATCTTTTAGTTTGCCCTATATAGGAGAGTCCACAGTCACAATCAAGCTTGTACACTCCTGCATCTTGCAGAGGGATATAGCATCTCACTGATGGTAAGAACTGACTAATCTTCTTTGGCGGCTTAAAATAAGTTTTTATTGAAGCTCGCTTGAGAATATAGCACCCCTTTTAAGTATGGTAATATAGCAGGTAATGGCTCAACAGGAATTAGGAATTTATACTATTTAGATGGTTAAGGATTATGGTTACTTTATCCTTAGGTAAAATTGTGAAAGTATAATCAACATACCCCTTGTAGAACCTTGGTGTTATAGGTGAAGTTCGAAGGGCAACCTCCTCAAAGTCCCCCATAAAGATATCTGCGCCCACAGGGGATACTGGCGAACCCATCGCTACTCCGTCTACCGAGGGGGCCGCTCTCTGCCAAAGGCGCTGATGGCACCCGCGGTGGTTTTAAGTGGGTACTCGTCACTATAATGTGTACGGATACCTACATATCACTAGACCCCACCGAGGGTCGGCGATGGCAGATAAATGCGTTTCCCGCGTCAGAAAAAAGGGGAACTATTAACGGAGCAGTGGCAGAGGCGGCGCCAGGGGCTGTAATCTTGCTCCTACTTGTTTATGATGACATTTTACGAAAATAACCAATTAGTGAGTGTATTTGATTTTACTACCACACGTCTAACATGACTGTTTTATGTTACTTCCTTCTAGCAAAATAAAAATTCAATTTTAGTAATAATGCAACCGGCTAAGGAGCCCGTGATAGATAGATTATTTTTGTATAAAAGTCAGGTGGGTAACTTGATAGATCAACTTAATGGAAAGTAACCTTTACTTAAGGTAATTGGCAGACCTTTTTATAGCTGGACGATAAAGAGCTAATAATTATGTTAGCACTGATGATGTAATGTTGGTCTTGTGCCTTCGATACAGTATTCAGATATTTTGACACTCTTTTTACCTTTCAGCAACGACAATCATTTTCGTTCGGTAAGACATGAACTCTTAAAATCCATGAACTCTTTTTTACATATTAATAATATCGTACTAGATGAATTTCGGCCGCGCCATGTGAAGGAGATGTACGAGGAAGGGGGCCACCTTTCTCGTACATCTCCTTCACAAGGCGCAGAGACACAACGCATTTGCACAACTATTATGCAGATGTTAATGGGCGTCGGTAGTTAGCAAAAGGCTTCAACTTTTCGTTTGTCCCCCTTTAATATAAAAAAGAAAGTAATATAATGTGTGAAAATGTTATCAAAACACGGCGTTTTGTGTATTTTTTGTAATTTCAGTATTTATGGGCGCCGCGAATAATATATATAAATTAAAACAAATATGTATTAATACGGTAAGTGTGACGTGAACTGAAAAGGGTTTGGAGCCCCCGCATGATGATCGCAACGATGACTTTTATAGGAAACGAAGAGGAAATGCAGAACAAAGCTGAACCTTTAAACGTGACTTCTGATCATTTGACTAATCGTGAATGCCAACGACTTGTAGCATCCTCACCTCGATTGTTAATTATTTCACAATTTTGGCACGAGTTTATCCGCCGGTGAACAAAATGCGATCGCTGGAAATCGTACGTTTAAAAAGCTGATCAGACGTTACTACATAAACTGGGCCTTTGAGACCCCAAAAAATAAGATCGCTCTACGTTAGCATATACCACTAGCCATTATCCGCGACTTCGTCAGCGTCAGACAAAGCCACGTGCAAAAGTTGTTATTTCTATAGTATCTGTGTTATTCTGTTGTAGCTATATTATTATAAAGTAATTAAAATCCATTCAGTAGTTTTTACGTGGAGGAGGAACAAACATCCATAATTACAAACTTCCGCTTTTATAACACTTGTAGGATATTTCCGAAGGATAATAATTATCAGAGATCGACGTAATGACTAATGACGTCATCATGTCGTACTGTAAAAACAGGACCCTATAGCTAAGACTCCGCTGTCAACCTATTTATCATCAGGTTGGATTGCATGAACTACTACTCTACCTGCTATTTGGAATAGTCCACTTCCTTTCATGATGAAAGTGATCACTAAAAAGGAAAATTCTAGAATTCAAACCCTAAGGAAGCGAAAAAAAAAACGCTTCCTAAAGTTCATATATCTCGGCCATCAGCGCTGACGGTGCGCGTGCCGTCGGCATGAGACTATAATCAGCCATAGATACATTATATAGGACGGAATCACAACATGACCCGCCCGATACGTGCGACCCTCCCGCGTCCCGCCCTCACCGCTCGGATACCGTATTTCGCATTTCTGTGCAATAATGATCAGCGCTATATTTTCGGCCTGTATTTCTACGATTACGCTAGTCCGTATTGTTTTTTAGCCAAATGCGCAACCAAAGGAGTATTATGTGTATAGCTGTCTATGTATGTATGTTTGTTCCTTTTAAGATTTGTGGAGCAACGTGTTAGTGAATATCGACGCATATGAACATTCCTTTTAAACCACAAGGCACACACCCCAATGACCTATCCGTGCTCTAACAAGCGGCGCTAAATAGTATATTTATATGATATTTTTTACCTATTACATATATTATCACTAGCTTTTACCCGCGACTTCGTCCACGGAGATTTGGACATTTTAGGTTGTAAAAATTTATTTTATAACCTAAAAAGGGTCAAAAAATATAATATATGACATTCCATCAAGATCGGTTTATCAGTTTGGCCATGATTACGACTGAGACATAATTACTATTTCATTTATAACATTAGTATGGATTAAGCTGCATGATATACGACATAATGTTAGCAAGAAGTACCTACTTCCCGGGTCCTGCTGCACAGTTGCAATGCAGAAATGGCCCTATGTACTACAAAATGTACGGTGTACTAATAAATGACAACGGCCAGAATATATCTGGTTCAGTTAGGACAGGTGGAAAAGACGCGTTTCATTTCAAAAAGACCGCATGGTCCAAAAAATGCATGGGGTGACGCATCTGCATAGTCTTTACTTTAGTCCTTTTACTGATGTCTATGGATGTCAGTAATGAGTAATCGCTTGCGATCGTGTGAAAGGACTGCGCATTTTCCATCTATATATGAAAAGTAATGGTTTCGCAACTTACCAAGCTGTATTGAGCCCATAATCTGCGAGGACTGGATCTTCTTGTAAGTAATTTCTCCACCTTCCCCCACTCGCCGGTGGCCAATCTTTCGGTCCGACTTGTGGACTTTGCTGATCGCGCCCAATGGGCCCACGGCAGGCTGCAGAAAAGAGCATTTGTATCATAGATGGATCATTTCGGGGGAGGGGGAGGGGGGCTGAGAACAAAGGGAGGGCAACGTATCGGCATAGTAATTATGCTGATGTTCTTAGTCGTCGGTACTCCTAGAAGTGCTCCGACTACTCGTTTGTCCCCCTACACACTATAAAAATCATATCATCATAATCATATAACACTTTGAACGAAATTTTTTATTGTACATGAATAGTATCATCGGCAGAATTTACCCACTCGTAACGTAGGTAAAATATTATACTCTAAATTTTGTTGCATTGTACTACGAATACGAAGCATTATTGTGCACAGATTACACTGATCTACGATAGATTAATGAACTGTATGCTGGTCTGTCAGCGTCTGGAAGTAGGTATTTTGGAAAATATGAATGAGGATACTAGTAAGTAGGCTCCACTAAACGAAATTTTATGCGGTTTTATGTTTATATCTTTAACACTTAAAAACTAGCGCGAGTCGTGTTAGTACGGCCACATGGAAACCGGAACCTTTTTTAGTCTTCAACATTCCAAGCACCCGCAAAATCGCGGGCGAAAACTATATGAAAATATTTTAAAATCTTCTTTCGGGTTCTCCTTCGAGACTCCGAACGACACACGAATTTGGCCGTTAGACTAACTGAAATTGTCATTACTCAATTTTGTTATTTTTATTTCATTTCCCGGAGAACGCATTTTGGCACTGCCAAAAGGCATTTATGCACCGCCTCTAGCCACCGCCAACTGACTGAACAATTGCATTACTGACCCTGGGTGGGATCCGACAGGTGTGTGGGCTGAACTCGTGTAATACCGCACAGGTACCTGCGGGGTTTTTGTGATCATCAGCTTTTCGTGATCGTAGGATGTATAATTCCTCTGTTAAAGCAACTTCTGCAGCAGGACTTTCGGTTATATACGTCAAAAGTTAAGACATGCTTTGACGACTAAGTACTCCATGAGACTACTTCTTAAATGGAGTTTATAAATTGCGAAAACCTCAGTCGAGGGGCATACTTCCATGTGTTAGTGTCACTCTCCACATTCGAAAAGCATACAAATTTTTACTTGCTGACTGTACTTTAAATAAGTCCCAAAATGAGTGTCGCACAAGACTGGTGTTCGTCCGTATTCGGATTTCAAAAAAAAAACAATTTTGCTATTTATGTAAATATCCGAATGGAATCCTAGCATAGATATGCGGTATGTGGCTTTTCTAGTTGCTTTTGTATTCATACCGTTTGTGTCTACTGAGACTTTGTTGGGCCTTTCTTGGACTGAGACTTGAATCTGAGGACTTTCCTGGGGCAATCCAGGAAAACGCAAAAGTTAATAGTAATATGTACACAGATTTTAATTAATGTTAGTGAATATTTAAATCCTGTCAAATTTTCCATACAAACTTGTTTCAAAAAGGCTAAAATGTAATTACAAAAAATTAAGCCATTAGTTTTTAATTTTCTGACAATTTATATAATCTTATAATTTATAAGTACGACCAAGTCTAGGTTGCGGCCAGCTAACACGCGCCAATAGACCCGGATCCTAATCGCATACTCAACAGACTATCAAACTCAACACTGAGTACTTATAAATACAGAAATAATTGTATGCATTGAGGTCAACACAAGCAGTAGCATATATAGCTCAACGACCAGGTAACTTATCCACGTATTTTCGCGGGGGAATATTTATTTATTTTAAATCATCAGGGCACCTCGACAGCTAGTCAGCCACCTCAGGGACCGACGTCACCTCCACAGATGGGGTTGTACCTCACCACAGAACAACCCCACCAACTTTGAGACAGTGCAATGGGGTGAGATTCCCATCCTCGCCCCTTGCCCCGTTCGCTAAAACGCCGTTCCTTTCTATCTATTGTCCCCCTCTTCTTATAATAGGGGTACAAAGAGCAGTCCCACCTCAGTTCAATTGACTTCGCCCGAGGTGTCCACAACAAGGCCTGAGCAATGGTGGGATCACCTATTGAAACCCTTTTTTTTGTAGACTTGGGGAACAACCGCCCTTGGTAAGGTGCCCCGGATTTTTACTAACACCTAAACATAAATTGTCCGGTAAGAGGTAGAATTGCGGCCGAATTGGATCGGCGCGTACCTATCGCCAACACGGCACCGAAGTAATACCATAATACATAAATAATCGTGTTTCGTGTGGTTGTTTGTGTGGTGGTCTGTTAGAGGAGAGGAGAGAATAACCGTTACAAACTTAGCTCAATGCTCATGTATATGGCCGTCGGCGGCCATCAAGCCAACAAATTCTCATTTATCCCCTTAAACAATAAAAAAATACTCCTTTACGCCTTTAGCATTTTCTCCAAACTATTTTATAATGTGGCGCCAATACGCCTGCAGGTGTAGGTGTCATAGCGTGAATTTTACGTCACATACAAGTAACTTAGACTGAAATGCCTCTACGACTTTGAACGATAGACCATTTTCACATCATACGCTATTATTCGTGTTTCAGCAGACGTAACCGTTTACTTATTAATAGCATTTTACACTTTACAAATATTATGTTAATCTCAATATGTAAACCGGTTGATTTTTTGTGTTGATTCAATATTCTCTTTTATGTAAAGTATGTCATCACATAACCATCATCCGTCCACTGGACATTGACCCGCCCCATATGTCATGGTCATGGGCCACTTGCATCCAGCGGTGTAACGTATTTAATTTTTTGAATCTTTTATACTGTTGTCGCGCCTATTTAGCATCGTATAAAGTCGAAAGTTTCAACAAAAAATGGGGTCAACATTCGGTGCATGCATCAATTCATTTCATCTCTAAACACATGAATTGGAGGTTGACGCCGAATGTAAACAACTTTTTGATACGCACACCATGTGTAAGTACATATGTGTAAGTATGTGTAAGTATTTGCACGCGCCATGTGTAAGTACATATGTATGTTTTTGTTGATACAACATGATAATATGGCCGGGATAGAATTGAGTAGCGGGAGATTGGTTGTTTGGGCGTTGGACCGGTTGTTTTTGGTGGCGGTGAACAGGCCTGGATTGATGTTGATGATGATGACATATATAGAACTCGTACCCGATGCCGGAGGAGACAGCAGTTAAATATAGTTCATGGGATGAGAGCTTTTCCTTTTGAATAATGTTGTTCTTTGAAAGATGTTCCAAAGGTCCACTTCGTAGTCTCAACCAATGCAAAATGAGAAGAAAGCATGAGGTGTGTGATTACTGATTAGTGTGAAGCAAGGAAATTACTAGAGATCTTCAAAAGTAGCAATCTGTAGTTTTTGTCACCTTATAGGGCCAAGAAGACCTTCGGAACGATCCTTCTGGCTGTAGCACAAACTATCGGAAGGTCTGTAAATCCAGAGTTTATACAAATGTAGGTCGGCCCCATCTCTTTTCTCAAACCGTACGATACGAAATTTTTATTCCTTAGGAAAGCTTTTATGCCGCATCAGGTCACCCTGGGTAGGTTGCCGACCAGTGTAGGGATTCTGAACTCCCTTTCACAGGAGAGCCCTACCCACACTAAAACCTCACGGAAGCCCTCAGCCGTCTTAGGTGGATTGGGTGTACCCGGATCTTTTAACAACAGGCTCACCTCGGCTACAGGTTGGGTCCTTATTACGGGACCCAGACTAGCCTCCCACAAGGGGGAGTCGTCCGGCTCAATTCTCTGACGACCCCCGCCAAAGTTACGACCACGCAATGAGACAGCCGCCCAACCCGTCCCTGGTCCGAATCAGGAATCCTTTAGGAGACCAGTGTCCCTTACGCTCTCCCGTGCTTCAGCGACGTTACGAAACTGATATTGCGTTGTTTTCTCTGCTCCGCTCGTCAGCTTCCTTCTGAAACTTTACTATTTCACAGAAGGAAGACACGGCTCCCCAGGCCTTATCACCTTCCAAAATTGCGGTAAGAACACTGGAAAGTGACAGGTCTACTGTCTCTAACGCGACAGCCAGGTCGTGGCGCTGCACAGCCCAACTAGTGCACACCTCAAGTGTGTGCTGGGCGGAGCCTTCCTTCCGCAACCCCACATTGGTGGCACCCTGGCTCTGAGCGACTCGACACAGGTAGTCACTAAAGCACCCATGGCCATTGGTACCTGTGTCATGCAAAAGGTGAGGGGTCTTGCGCAGTATTCACCGCTTCAAGACCGAGCGCAGCGCCGTAACTATGCGTTTTCCGAAGCTGCAAATGATCAGATCCTCATCCCACGTTCGCATTAACATGAGCCCTGCGTAATAGCTGAAGTTCTTCCTTCAATGATGCCTCGCCGAGAGTCCTTCTCTCTAACGATATGAGATCGTCTAGCCTAACCTTACGCCGTTTTTTTGTCAACGATAAATATCTTTTAAGCCGCACCGTACCGATTAGGATGGAAGGCATGAATTGCAGCATTTCTTACAGATAATCTTTGTGGGGGTGGCCTAAGAATGCCCCACCCTCAATATACGCACCAACCTCGACACATTCCGATGACGACGAGGATGCAACCTATGAGGATGTCTCAAATGCCTTACATAACAACTGTAAGGTCCACTTTAATGCCAAACCACATGGAGTCGGAAGTCGAAATCGCTGGTGAACTTCCTCGAGAAAGAGGGCCTCTTTTGAATGAACTCCTATTTTAAGAAGAAGCCCCATAAGAAGTGGACATGGCAGAGCCCCGGTACTGTGACTAGGAACGAGATTGACTTTATTATGACGGACCGAAAGCATATAGTTAGGGATGTCTCCGTGATCAACAGGTTTAGACCCGGAAGTGATCACCTATTGGTTAGAAGCTCTATGAATATAGGCTCTCTCGACGCGAGCGTGTCCGATTATTACAGTTAACACTCCGACCTAACTTCCGGCGAACCATGGTAGGTACCGAAAAATTCCAAATGAATTTAAAAAACCGTTTCGATGCCCTGGGTACGACGGAAACTACATTGGCAGTTGACGAGGCCCTGAGCGGCGTGATTGGTTGCATGCGGGACGTAGGCGAAGGATATTGTAGGAATAAGTATACGAGCAGGAAAGCTAAACTCTCAGATGAGAGGCTTGGACTTAAGTGGGAATGCAGAGCACGCGAATACGTTACGTCTGCCGACGAAGCTTGGAAAACGTGACCTGACTGAGTCTGGGGTTACCATTTCTACTAAGCCTGGGATCTTATCTGGGATCGAAGTTTTCTATAGCAAGTTATATACGTCGCACACTCTTGATCCCGATACCCTGAACAACGATCCGCGTGCAAGTATGACTCGACACTTGTCAGGCGATCTTCCGAACATCACCTTGTGTGAGGTTAGTCTTGCTCTTGCGCAGCTTAAAGGGGAAAGGTTCCGGGAAAGAACAGAATTACAGTCGATCTTTCTAGGGCGGGAGACGGTACTGTGTTACGAAAGCCAAAAAAGACTTAATTTTGTTCTTCAGCGGGGCGTACCTTGGAAGTGACGTCGCTTTGCTTTTTAAGATGGGTGAATCACTTCTTCAAAATTACAGACCAATTTCATTTCTTGGCCACATTTGTAAATATTATATTGTTATTCTCAAGTCTTAACGAATTGCATCACCACAAAGCTTGACGAATTCCAGCCACCAGAGCAGGTCAGGTCGATTGGCGATACGTCGAAGTACTGAGAGCATTGTATGACGATGCTTTTATGTCCGTTCTGATACTGGAAGGACAAATAAGGCCAATACAATGGCATCGAGAAGTGCGACAGGGGGATGTTATTTCCCCGAAACTGTTCACTAATGCTTCAGAGGACGTCTTTAAGACTTTAAATGACCAGAATGCGACATAAATGTTAGCGGCGAGTACCTCTCACATCTTCATTTCGCCGACGATATCGTTTTTGGCCGAAACGTTGGAGAGCTTGCACAAAATGTTGCACGGCCTAAATTAATCCTCCCGACGTATTGGCCTTATGATGAACTTGGACAAGACACAGGTCATGTTCAACGAACACGTTCTCCCTAAGCCGGTCAACGCCGATGGTACTTTCGAAGTCGTAGACGAATACTCGGGCAAGTATTGCAATTAGGCAGACATAACTTCAAGAAGGAAGCCGATAGAAGGAATATATAATAGTACTATTTCTACCCGTATTGCGGTACCCGTTCAAAATGTATTTCCATCGTATCCGAATAGGACTTAAGTGGATGTTTTATGTGAATGTAATGATTCATAAAAACATATTTTATATATTAACACGTACTTGCAAAGGGTTGCAAATACCTGGCTACCAGCCAAAATGCATTGTCACATAGTATTTGAGCATTTCTCCTACTCCTATTTATATTATATGCAGGGTTAATTGAAATTAATGCAAAACCTCTTGCAGTCTCTACATCCATCTTAATATTTGTACTAAAAAATTTTACAAATCTTGAAAATAACACAAAAAAAAAAAAGAAAATTTGTTCTCTCGGTTATTTATTTACTCTGTACTTTGCAAGAACGCTCGGGCGCCCCTGATCGCCCGGCGTCCGCGTTTATTCAACGTTCAAATACTAACTGCCAACTACAGTTTCCCGCACTTTTTTCTTAACTATTAAATTGAAGTCAAATTTACACTACGAAATTAGTTCTGATATATCCTAAAATTTATTCAGATTATTACTACTTCACATAAAGTTTATAAGTCAGCTTATTTAAAGAATGTTGTTAAAACGCAAGCAGCACGTCGCGTTATGTACCTACTAGGCACATACAGTGAATCAAAGCGAAATATCACTTTGTCTAAAAACTCGAAAGTACTCAGAATCCACTTTCCCTTCATATCGAATCAGGTTTAGGGCTGGGTACATAAAAAACTGAGAAGACCAAAAATCTGCATCGAGAGAAAAATATGCGTATTTAAAAACTGAGTCAGCTTATTTAGAATAATTCATTTACAAATTACCTTTTATATTTAAATGTCGCGGTTGTCGATGGGTATCACGCAGATACTGTTGAAAGTAGTCGTCTTCACATCCAACACAAAGACCACACCTAAAAATCAACAGTTAACCAACTTGTGGCATTACTTGCGCATTCTTTTAATTTGGTCATACGCACAAACAAATTTGTGCTTCTTCATAACGGATGCGTTATATTCAGTATCACGGTACTTGGTGATTTTAACGCCTATCACGCCAATTGGCTTGGTACACGTACTACCGATCATGCGGGAAGAACTTTCCATATGACTTTGCTTTGGCAAATGGTCTGACACAATTGGTTTAACGACCTACGCGTATCCCAGACGTGGAAGACCATACTCCTTCCCTGTTGAACCTTCTGTTGACCTACCATCCGGACTGCTACCTGGTTTCCGTCATTTTCCTTTGGGCTCCACGGCCGGGCTTTGCCGGCTGTCGCGTTTGGCACTATAGGTCAGCAGATTGGGGTCCGGTCATTCTTGGCATCCTGTCCATAAACGCGGATTTGCTCCTCGCTGGGTAACCCTGACGCCATTGCGGAGTCTGTAGCTGATGTGGTGATTCAGGGAATGGAACTTTTCATTCCGTCCATCCAAGCGGTGAATACACGGGACGAATGTACCAGAACACTAAAGAATTGGTATAAATCTGCCTCTAGGTCAAGAAAATTATTACCAAATCAAAGTCCGAGCACGTAAGCAGATTTGACGGGAGACTAGTTCGCCTTCCTTCATGAACTTGTGCATTCTGGTCCCTCTCTAAACCTGTTTTAGGGAATTTTGCTAAACAATCCCTCCTGTCTTTGTGACGAATAATGCCGCAAAAGAGAAAGCCGCACTTCTGGGCTCTATTTTGTATCGAATTCTTTTTTGGATGATCAGGGAAATCCACCGCCTACTGGATAGTAGGCGGTGGATATCCACGGTGTGTTTACTCGATGCCGGATATTGTGTTCCGGCAGAGCGCCGTGCGCAAAGCTCTTCTTTCCCTGGGCAGTCACAAGTCGAGTGGGTCCGATGGCATCGCTCCGAGTGTGCAGAGAGTTGACCGATACGGACGCGCCTTTTCTGATTTTCCTACTCGTCCCCGGCTCTTGGAAGACAGCTTTAGTGTACCCGAGCCCTAAAAGATTGACAGCTCCCACCCGTCCAACCTATTGCAATAACACCTTTGTTTTCCAAAATTATGGAATCCATTATGAACTGCCAGCTCTAACGATACTTAGAAGATCATAAAATAATTTGTGACAGCCAGTACGGTTTCCACCGCGGACGTTCAGCTGGTGATTTTCTTAACGCACCGATGGCCGTTGAAACCGAAGGGGAGACATTGGCGGTTAGTCTGGATGTAGCGAAGGCATAGGATCCGGTTTGCCAGAAAGGGCTTCTTTCAAAGCATTATTCAAATTGGAAATTATGCGATTGGATAGGTTCTTGACACATCGTAGCATCAAGGTCGTGGTTGACATCGCATGCTCCGACCTGAACTTTGTCAACCCCCAGTTGTGTTCCCCAAGACTGTGCTGTCTCCTACGCTGTTTCTTCCGCATATCAATGACATGCAGCAAACTAGCAAATTTGTTACGCAGATGATAGCACTGGGGATGCTTTATACATTGCCGTGCCAACATTTCCCGGGAAAATGTCCACGAGCATCGTAACAAGTTTGTGTCTGAAGTCGAGGATTTGTTGTTCAGTCTCGAAATGACCTAACCGACTAAATTTAGTTGAATTTAACCCCCCATAAGATAAGTCTGCACGTTTACTGCTAAAAAGTCACCCTTCGGCGTTTCTTCTAATTTTCAAAACACCTACATATCCACCTCACCGAATATCGCAATACTTGGTGTCGACATATCGATTAACGTTCAGTTCCGCGGTCATCTAGAAAGAAAAGCTAAATTAGCCTCAGAAAAGCTAGGTGTGCTTAATAGGGCAACAAAGCAGTACTTCAATCCAACATATCGGTTGCAACTCCACAAGGCACAGGTCCGTCCGCATATGGAGTACTGCTCTCCTCTGTTGACAATATCAGCTCGTTTCATCAGAACGTATAGAGCGTAGAGCGACTCGAATCTTTGACGACCAACTTATTTCCGGACAGCTCGATTCTTTATTCCTACGAAGAGATGTCGGTTCGCTGTGCGTCTTTTACCGAATTGTTCGGCTTTATACCAGCAGCAGAATTCCATACTTAGACATCGCGACAGAACTCTTGAGTTCCACGCCCACCACCTTGATGTTCGTAAATCCACTACAGTGCGGTTTAAACGCCACTTTTTACCGCGTACAACTACGTAACAAACGTACTGAGAAACTAGTCCGATACGACTTAGAGGTTTTCAAGAAAAGAGCATACCTATTCCTTAAAGGCCAGTTACGCGTCTGCAAGACGCCTAGTCTTGCATATGTCTATGGACGGCGGTAGTCACTACCCCACCTGCTAGTTTGCCCCCTATCCCATTAAAAAAAAATGATCAACCGGTAAAACATAAAGTCCTCCAAACGAAAGCAGTCGTGAATTACAAAACAACCAGACATAACTATAAGTAGTTACTCTTACAGGTCGGTATCGTATCTGCGAGACCTCTGGTGTTTCCGGTGCCTCCGGGCGTTGGTGATCACGTACGATAACGTGGCCCAACTGCTCGTGTGCGGAGGCATAGAACTATATAATAAGATGCAACTAGTAAATCCCGCTTTGGTATTTTCATATTGATGTTATCGCTCCCAATCCACAAACGTAGTAAATGCATACGTGTGCGGCGTTTTAGTATATTAATTTGAATAAAATCAGTGGTACTTATGACATGAAACAAAGGTAAGATCGAAAAACAAATTTCTTAACATTGCTCTGTACTGTGTGAACTTGAATAACTATTTATATAATAATGCTGTGGAACTGGTCATTGTCTCGCTTGTACAAAGCGAGACAATAGACGTTGTAGTGATTAATGTATATATCAACTATTAAAAATCTATTTGCAGAAACTTCATCGGTTGTAAACAAGAAATTCATGTTCTTGGTAGGATAATATCAGTCATGCGCCCTGGTAACCAGCAAATAACCACAGCAGACTGTTAGTGATATGAGCGTTTACTTGTTGTTTGTCGGTCTCTCAATAATAGGGATTCTTCTCCGTTAATTCTGCGCTGTATGGCGCTATGTAGGGAAACATATACATTCTCTTATCTAGTCAAAACTAGCGGCTATCATATACTTCTCACAGGGCTTGGCACTTGTGTTTAGGTCGAATCTATGTGGGATCCACTTTGGTTCAGTTTATTCTGGAGTAGTATATGTGTTGGAATATGCGTGAATTAAATATTCAGTATTAAATACAATATATATTATAGGATAATAGTAATGTCTTTACTTCATGCACTGGCTATTAGAAGAAGCGTGAAAAAAATGCATACTCGCACCTTTTTCATCTGCCTCTAGAGGAATATACGCCTGCGGAAACGTTACTCTTTCTATCTTCACTAAGTTATGTCCCCTCTTAACTTAAACCCCAAGTCAAGTGGGGTCAAGGAAGTTTTACTTCAAAAATGCTAGTTTTCTTATTATATAATTCCCTATGAAATATTTTAAAACGGTATTTAGTGATAATGTACATGGGCACAGACAAGCTCTAATCAAAAGTATGTTAAAATTGGCTACAAACAATTTATACATTTTCCTGTACAAAATTTATATAATTCTAATAGTTGCTTGTATGGGTAAAAATAACTACATGAAAACAGAATTGTGTATTTAGCACTGTCCTGAAATCCCTATTAGGTTTTCTATAAACCTATATCAGAAATACTGAAGCTCATTAAGGAAACTGATGTAGTGTAATGATCAATACAAATCTTCATCTTAAAAAATATAACACATCAATTATTTCCAGCAAAATTCTCATGACTTTAAGAAAGATGGACATTCTCTTGTTTCTTTGTAATATTGAAAAATCGAATAAATTTTTCAACAGTTTTAGTGTTGTATCAAAATGTGAAACACTGTTGAAGCACATACTTATTGCATAGTAACTGTTATAAGCAATTGGTATGTTATTGAAAGATAATATTATATTGTAAAATACAGCAGTAAAGTGTAAATATTACCACTTGAAACCTCTTCTTAATTTGAAGGAAAAACTATATTTTAAAATATTAATTAATAATTGAAAGAATCCTCACCATCCAATCACCCTAAGCTACATTATTTGACTAAATTGTCGTATATAATACATGACATAATATTTTCAAAAATTTTCCTCATAATGTAGCAAACAATAATATGTACATACTAATTTCTGTGAATAAAACACCCAACCATATTGTTAACAATTAGGTACGATAATTGTCCCTTTGACATGGCATGCCTCATTGGTCTAGTCCATGTCTAGGGAGGGGTTACTTATTTGATAAGCGGATGATGGTGATTTGGAACTTCATATTTTTTTTTATTACTGAATCTAGTAAAAATAAAATTGAAATTAGATGTTCATAGCTTTTTTTTTATTAGTTTATTTCCCATCACAATACACATTTTATATGATAAGAGTATCATTTTATTTCAGTAGGTGTTGATGTAACGTAATTTACTGGTGCCTAGACTAGTCTTTATGGCCCTGTCACATTTGAACTTGTTAAAAAATCATTGTGCATCCTTTACACCTTATACCACACTTGATGGGTTTGGTAAGTAAGAATCAATTGCCCTTTTTTTTAATGTACCTCCTGCCCCTTTTAATGTCAAGATGAATCTAAGAATATCTCATATGCTAATATTGCTCAAGCTATTAAAGCCTAACCACTTATAAATTGTGATTTTCAAATTTAATTATTTATGAAACTTACAAGGTTTATTTTTTTATATACTCTACCATGACTATAGATTAATACACACACACACAGGTAGAGAAAAGAAGCCCAATACTTCTCTTCTCATCTTGTCTCTTCATCGGATTGCTATGAGCGCCCGCCTGGCGAAGATACTAGGTTTGGGGTCGTAAGAGGGACCAACTCGCCTGCATTGCATTTCGATATGAGAGTTTGTAACAACTAGTTTAACTATTATTATTATGGCAAGAGGGACTTGAGTGTTGTTCCTCCCCTGACAATGGGCAGCCTCCACGCGGCGCAACCTTAAATGTTTGCTCATTAAGAGGATTATCACCGCGAGGGGGGGGGGGCATACACCCCTTCACCCTCAGACGAGTGAAAGAACTCGCGTGTACGGCATCAGTCCCCGGGGGAGTCTGCGTCTCCCTACACCGGGTGTGCAGTGTCGTGTCTGCTGAAAATGTTTGACAGTAGTCGTGGTGTGGTCCTATTTGTCCGACAGAAAGTGGGACGACGACCGATGATAGCCACACAGTTTAGATCATGGTACACTGCTTTTGTTACGAGAGAGTTGGGGTAACGAGGTCCCGATCGAAATACTCAGTTGAGGTGTCTTTGAAGTGACCGCAGAGCCAGGCACGATTGCGAGCTTGGTGGTCGATTGGGAAATAGGGGACGCGGAGATCCAAGATTCCACGGCCGTAAAAGAGGATGAGCGGACGGGGGACACGAAGGCTCCCTGATCGTCTACCGCAGAATATGCGAATGGTTGAGGTATGGCATGAGTTTTGCGGAAATCCTCCATACAGACCGGGTAGCGAGCCCGGAAGGACACGAGGGCCATTACCTCTCACATGCCTATGTTTAAAAATTCGTAGATTATCTGAATGAGCATCATGTGATAACCTTTTTTTTTCATTCTCTTTTTAAACTCTTATTAAATAAATAATTCTGTGCAAAACTATTTGTGATGATGTTTGTTTAGAAATATGCTCACATAACTCGTCAGTCGAGCCGCACATACAAGTGCGCAAGGATCCTGTGAGTGAACTTTCTCTCAATACCATGTCAGGTGGTAATGAAAATATAATGAACTACTATTAGGAATAAGTGAATAACTTACGTCGTAAGGAGCATTTCTCTCTGTTATAGAAACTCTGTCGTGATCTGTAAATACACAAATACCGAGATAAGAATAGTGTAATTAGGTCGGTAATAGTAACCAAAATGAATTAGTGTATTTAAAAATATAGACATTCTGGGGCTAACGTACCCTCATCATCTAACCCCGACTGGTCTGTAGCTATTTCAGTCCTTTTAACCATTGAACTATCCATCACTTCTATATGATCACTATCTCCCGAAGCCATTTTTATTTCTTAATACACCCCCTATTATGAAGTCACATCAATAATGAATACCACAATATTTATACGCATGGCTCACTTAACACTTGCATCGCCAACAATATGATTCACAATAATTTAATTAGAAATAATCAATTATTGAACGCGAAAATGCTCGCCCAAAGCATTCATCATTCATCTGACACGACCGCGGTAGCAAAGTTGCCAGCACAAACTATAGTTGCTATAGAGAAATACTAAATATTGTTACCAGCTCTGATTATTGTTTGTTGTAATATTCTTTGACTAAGGCTAAGATCACTGTATGGCCACACTTCGTCTTTAGTGGTTTATATTACTTTAGCTGTTTATAAAGTAAACGTTTTTAGTTCACATTTATTTTTCTCGCCACCTTGTCAGCTCTAATATATTAAAAATAAAAAAAAACTGCAAATGTTCGAAAAGACGATATAGATTGGATGTACTTATATCCGGCTTTGGTATCACCTCGATTCTTATATTCTGTTGCAGAAAAAAAAACCAATTGTAACCATTCTGGACTATTTCCTCAATGTCTTAGCTTTGACGTTTAACATTCAATGCCGTTTTCCCACCTCACTAACAAGAAACGATGAAAACTAACGTTGTGTATACTTTGACATTAAGTGGTAATGTGGCCGTTGCATTATATTTACATACAAGAAAATATTTGAAAGTGGCAAATTTATGTAAATTCCTATTATTTTTCTTTTATATTTTATAGTTTACTAGCCCTTATTGAATAATCTGCATATCTGCATAGTACACCTGAAATAGTAATATAATTGTAATAGTATATCTAATTGTACGAGGGAATCACACCTAATTCTCCTAACACTGTCGTGAGGCGATGATTTTACTGACACGTTTCATGCAGTTTATGACGGTCCTTATAACCAAATAAGACGTCTTAATTACGAGTAAAAGTTAATACTTATTTCAAGTTTAACTGTGTGTTGATAAATCTGAAGGAAAATAGTAACCATACCATACAGGATTAATTATGCCTTGCTTATCCTGGAAAGGTTAAATAATTATAACGCTAAAATTACGATTATCTCCTGGGATTGATCGATCAATACTGTCAATATATTTTATTTCCTTAAAATTATTAGCGGTACAAGACCAGATTCACCATTTTTCAGTCTCCCTAACTTTATACTAAATATTATAATTCATGTGAGTCAAGACAATCCATCTATAATTTTAAGCTGGTCTTTTTTCTGTCTAGTGCAAAATGGTTTTAACTTAAATAAACATACAGAAAATATTCGTAATGTTTAGAAATCAAGTCTGTAGGAAACAGAACACTTTTTGAAACATATTTATATTATTGTAACACTGCTCTTTTCTCTACCGTCATTTTGTTTCCGCGGTAAGAATTTTTAGGTTATTTCACATCAATAGCGTCTCTTAGATTCATTTACGAGAAGATTGTGTATAATATTAGGTGTAAAGTGTATTTTAAAATTTAATATCAACACGACCTATTTGGTACTTTCAGTGTTCAAATAACAGCGGTGATTAAGTGAAATCTCAGAATACATATTCTGATCATCAAATAGAATTAAAAATGGGCAAAAAAGTAAAAGAATATAAGTCCGGCGATTTCATTTTTGCCAAAGTAAAGGGCTATCCAGCATGGCCAGCGCGGGTGAGTATAGAAATCCTTATAAAATAGTTTAATTCCATAATAAAATGTTTGAACATGTACATGATTACATGAGCGCGGGAAGACATTTTGAGTGACGCCTCTATGCTCGCAATCATTTTAGTAGCTTCGTGTAAATTTCCCTGAAATTGTGTAAAATTAATTTGTTAATTAATGCATTTATGTTAAACCAAATGTTATTGTTTTTGTTTGTTTTACGGTAAACAACTAATAATAAGTGTTTGGTGGATAACATTGTTAACATACATACAAACATTAAACATATTTCTATTTGTAACGATACTTCGTAGTATCATAATAAGATATTTGTAATGTTTGTACTCAATGTACCATAAAAATTATCTTATGATACATTTTGTTCTTTTACTTTGTTGTGAAAAAAAAAGAATATCAAATAAAAAAACATAAATATTAATTGTATTATTTATATTATAATATCATCTTTTGAGTTCATGGAAAGAGGACTGTGTTGACAGATAAAAGCTAATAATGATGATGATCTAAAAACATACTTCATATCAGCAATGACAAGGATCTGTAAGCATAAAAACAAGCATGAGTATGAAGTGACAGGTAAAAGAGACATACTTAAGCAATGCAAGTGTTATGTTATTTATGCTGGAGTTTTGGTCAATTGCTTGACACAAAGCTTTGTATATGAAATCATGTCTACTATAGAATAAACATGTGACATGACATATGGCGCTCCATTCTCTCTGCCGTCCCCGTTGCCGAACTGGCGTGACAATGTGTTGTTGTTATGTCTATTATCATATTATTTATGCTATGGAAAATCATGTATCTCTTTCATAATATTTTTAATTGTTTAATATGCATGAAACTATAAATCAAATTTTTGATTATGAGCTACGTAATGTACTGTACTGTAGTTTAGTATTGAAAATAATTGAAAGTTTATTAAAATAAGACATTTGTTAATTTGCAAAAAATACCCTTAGCCACAACATGATATTTTCTATTTTCACAGGTACAAAGATTAAATGGAAAGAAGTATTTTGTGTACTTTTATGGTACAGGAGAAACGTGAGTATTTCTAGATACTAGTATTAGATAGATACATTCCAATCTATAACCTATATTATGATTTATAAATTACTTGAATTCCAGTCAATTGTTTTAACAAATTCTTCACATGATGTTGGATTCTTTAGTTCTCTGTCTTATGACTTTGTTACAAATTCTATTGGACAAAGAAACAACCAACATAGCATGTTCAATAGCCTGTTGAGCTACCACAAACTTGCAGACCAGTACTAAATTGAGAGGCCATGTTTAATCATGCTTCATTCAGAATGCTTTGCGTGAAGACTCCTGTCTTCAAACTCTGCAGTATGGGCGACATGAGAATGAGGAAAGAATAAGCTCACTGAAGTGGCAATGGGCTGGTCAACACACTCAGAAGAACAGATGGTAGATGGCCAGCAAGGTTCTGGAGTGTGAGTGAGTGAGAGGCTGTGTTTAGGAAAATGACTGTTGGCCATTCACCAGGTGGGAAGGCGATCTCTGTGCAGTAGCCATTCCTGGATGGATGAGAGTAGCAGGAGAGTGTTGTCTTGGCATTCATTAAAAGAGGCCTATGTCCAGCAGTGGACCAACAAGGACTGATAATGATGATGATGATATATAATGAATGGGTTATTAAATTAGATAAATTTGCAGAATTAGTATGAGAAGCTAATGGAGATCTTAGTTACCACATTCTAATAAGAAAATAACTGTGTGTGTGTACTTAGGTGCATGCAATGGAAGCTATGCTTCTTTGTACAAAGCCTTTGCAAAGTAACAAGATAAAAATCATTCAAAAAATTTATCTTTGTGTTATTTTATGTTTGTAGTAAAAATGACACTAACAATAGAAAAAAATATTTAATACATTTAAAGTTTTATTATAATGCATTATGGTATTTTTTGGCGCCCAATAATTATATGGTCATTATTGACCAACCAACTCAGAAACTGCTCAAAACATATGATATCACCTCAGACTGGCTCTTAAAAAGATTTTGTTAAAACACTTTTTATAATATAGATACTTATTGTCTTATTTGTCATTTCAGAGCAAATCTTCCACCCACAATGATATTTGACTATGCTGAAAATAAGGATAAGTTTCTTACAAAAACTGTGAAAAGACGTGACTTCAATGATGGTGTTAAACAGATAGAACATGACTTTGCTAACAATGTTCCCCTGGAGCAAGTTGTTGGACTCAGTTTGGTGGTAAAGTCATATTTTTATTAATATTATATCTACACCAGCAATAAACACCTGACTAAGTCGTCCTATCAGTCAGTTATCAGACTACTCATTTTTAGTCAGTTTTTTGCCAAATCTATGAAAGATTAGTTGTTTGGCTCAAAAAGCGAAAAGTGGATATTCAATTCAAACATTTACCTTTTTTTAGGATATAAAGTATGATGATGATCTTAAGTTGTTTTCACAAAGTGTACTATTTGACATTGTGCACATCTTTTAATCAGATTATTTTGAGATGCGTACTGCATATCTTAGTTCTTTTTGGAAATCAATGGTTCCAATATAGAATTTTAATATTCAACAAAATTTGATATTTCACATACAAACAAGTAAGCAAGAAATTGATTATATGATAATAAATCATAATTTAAAAATAGTTTTGAATTATTATTATTTAGTTTATAAATTCTAAATAAATATAATAACTCTTCATATTTACAACTTGTTTGAATTTCAATTTTCGGATATGTTAAAGTGTACAAGCATGTTCTCTTCTTTTAATTGTTATCACATAATTATTGAATTCGTAATTTATCTAATATTTATGTTACAATTGAGGCCTGTGAAACAGGCCCTATGTATAGGTACAATTAACATTAATTTAAACTATTTTTCAGGCTCCAGATGAAGCAGCCTCTAACAATACAATTAATGACTCGGCAAATGAGACAGTAGATGAGTCCATAGCTGTTGACACAACACTTGAAGAGACATTGACTGAAGAGGTATTTATCCTTGTCATTAAAAAAAAAAACAAGAATAGCATAGAGGGACAAGTAATAAAGCAATTATAGGGGAGGATGAAAGGAGGGCAATGCATATGCATGACAATATTGTGGATGTCTGCGGCAGTCGTCATAAGGCTCCAATTGATTGTTTGCCCGCCTATACCGAATGGAAAAGAAGAAAAATAAATCAGACGACAGGACTCCTTTGGGACTACCACTTATTTTACATCCGCAAGGATAATAGGCGGATTCGTTGGCCCCCAATGAGCCATCGACTACTCGCAAAACTCAAGAAAATCGATATGAGCGAGTGGTGTCGGCCCCATTCAGTTTCAATACAGCAATGACACTACCTTATTCTAAAAGTCTGCAGAATCTCTTGTATTGGCTGAGTACTTAAGACCCAGCAGTTTTTTTAATAAGGGATAAAATTGAACTCATACACCTAAAACAACTTAAAAGATGATTTGTTTTATGGTATTAGTTCATACAGCAATTAGTCCATAGCCAAGATTTTTACTATGAGAGAAGTAAAAAGCTGTCGAGGGGTCAAACAAATTCATTTCTTATTTATTTTGCTTTAATTTTTGAATGGAGTTACCAAATGACTTTTTGTCTGTTTTTTTTTTAATATTCTGTTATGAATGTTGACTCTTATGCGGAGATAACAGACCAATGTCCTCACTCTTGTCCTGTATAGTAAATTAAAAAAAAAACTCAAATCAGTTTTTCAGAATATTATATCTAATATTCTGATCATTTTATGTTTAAAACTTCTAAATATACAAATGTAACACTTGACAATCAGATATAATATTATAAAGAGAACATATAATAATAATAATTGGCTGTATGAAGTAAATTTCTTACCTTTCAATAAATTAAAAAGAAAGAATGGTTGTTTCTAGAACACAACACATAATGCTGGCATTGAGGATTCTGATGACACTGGTGCATTGGTAATTGATGAAGGAAAGGTATATTTAAATTTGTTATTATGGCTTCCTCAGCAAATGAACATACTCTGGTATAAGCCTTTGTATGTTTAAAAGTTATCAGCATAGAAAATGTCAAAGATAGACAAACAAGGCAATGCAGTCATTCTCTTTTGAATTATGAGCATATATATACAATGAAAACATTTCTATTTACACTTAGTAATTTGAAATGATATTTTATGGCAAATATCTGATAAAGTAAAACAGATCAACCTTTATTTTTATTTTGTTTTTCTATTTTATTTGATAGTCCTAATATTTTATATAATACAAGGCTATATATGTATATTGTTTTCGGATATCGCAATTCTTTCAATTACAAGTAAATTAACTTACAAACTATAAAAAAATATTAATTTTTAATTATGAACTACTGTGCTACATTTCATACAGTTTCATTTATTTAACCAAATAATTATATTGTATTTATACTTTCCAGCAAAAACCTCGCAAATTGGCCCCTAAGACGCCAGCTAAAGAGACTCCTAAGGCTAAGGAAGCTAAAACACCACGCGGGCGCGCCAAGAAAGAGGAGGGCGAAGAAGCCAAGGAAGAGGATAAAAAAGAGGAGGAAATCATTAGCAGGAGCGGCAGGAAGATAAGGCCTAAGAGGTCAGTTGTATGGATCAAATCACAGGCCACTTTACTTGGAGTTTCTTGTGTAACGTTCAAACCTATTAAGGCAGATTAATTTATTTGTCTGTATATTTTTAATGTACATTATGCGGACTCCACATTAATGAATAATTGCTCATATTTTTAGGAGCAGTGTGTCTATTTTTCACCTTTGGTGAACCTTATTGAGTAGTGTAAGTACTTTTTGTGAGAAATTGTAACAAATTGTTCTCACAAACACATCAGTAGAAAGTGTCATATGATTGATAGTTATTGAATGTAAAGTAGTTAATGTCAATCAGTTGTTATTAAATTCAATCATCTCCTTGTGTGTACCACAGGGAGACTAGCTTGAATCTGTCATTGTTCTATGAAATAAAATAACATTACTTTAAAACGAACACATTTTATAGTTTAAAAATGGATTTAACTCAAAGAATAGCTTTATTCTGAGCTGTACTGTCAATGTTAGATCCAAATATTAAGATATTGTCACAGCCGAAATATTTATTTTAAGTCTGAATATTTATTTGCGATTTTGACAAACAAAATAAGCAAGTTGTCTTAAATTTTAATACTTTGTTAAGTCTATATCTGTTTAAATGACTGTTAAACAGGAAGAGGTAGTGCCATGCATAGCGCATGACACTACATCATGCATGGCAGGCACTACATCCTTAAAATAATAAATTTATTTCATCGAAATTGTGAATATTAAGTTATTAGTATTTTTATTGTCGCAGGTTTTTGTATAAATTTTATGAATCTTAATACAAAAAACGTTATTGCACAGATATCTAGATGAACATACAGAGGAAAATTCAACACTGCCGTCCCCCGCGCCTAAGAAGCGTCGAGGAGCTTCACCCGTCGCAGAAAAAGAGAAGAAAGAAGTAAAAGAGATTCAAGACAAGAATTTGAAACAATTCAACACAGTTCCTCAGGTATGTTACACTCAGTCTCTATATGGACATTAATAATAATATCAGTGGACTTGTTACACCACATTAGCCCAGACCTGTAGTAGGTACCTCAAGTACTTGTGTTACAGGTGCTAGTCAACGGAAATATATTTAATATTCCTATTAATTTAAGAAATTTTATTTATTTAAGGTTTTTTATTATAGAAATACGTATATAAACATCCATGGAATCTGGCGTAACACGCGGAGTAACGCGTAAGTTACCAACTGAGCCAGCCGGTCTACACTTGACAGTTTCTACACTTGCTCTTAATTATAAAATTAATCTTTTTTTCTTTACAGTCTGAACTAGAAGACTTGAAAGAGCCGTTTTCACAAGGTAAGGCTTAACATTTATTCTTAATATTATTAGTTCCATCATTTTGTTACATCGCAGTAGTTTCTTTTGTACACCGATTGAATCATACAAAATGGAAAATTATATTCTGGATGTTTATGGGATCAATGAGGATGGATCTAGAATTTTCTTTGCAAAAGTCTTTTTGTTGTTTTATGCAACATTTAAAGATGAGATGGATAAAAATTAATCTTGCAACATCAATACATGCAGAATTTTCGAGCCGTTTCAGGCTTACACAAACAACATTGTCTAAGAAAATTGAAACAATTAAAAACAAGAATTATTATTTACATACGCATAAATAATGTCTAGGAAAGAAGATTGAAATTCACAATTAAAGACAAGAATTATTATTTACATACGCAAAAAAAAAAAATTATTAACGTTTAACATTATTTAACAGTTCATGAAGATCTTGTTGATTTAAATAATGCACAGAGAAGTAATTACAGAATGGAAAAACAGAACTAAATGAAGGCTATATATCATTGTCATTATTTTGTCGGTATTTAATACCGAAAACTTTTACACTAGTGCACGATATATTCAGCTACTGAGATGCCGCTGTGTTTATTGCACGATCCTAGAAGCATTGTTCATGATATCTGGAGTTTGTCTATGGTATAGGAAAGTACGAAAATATTAAACCAATTTACTATAAAAAAAAACAGTTTGTCTGTAGATTGGCACGGATGGTATAATTTTACTTGTTAACGATTATTTAATTGTGTTGTGCTGGGGATGCACCGCCCGATGGAGAGAATGAGATGACTTGTCACGATCTGTCGCAAAGTTTCCTTACATTCGGAACGATACTATGATATCGTTCTATTTCGTGCATGCAGCAAGCATTATATATTTGCAAGACGTTATCACGTCAAAAGTAATTAATATTTTATGTAATTTCTTATTTAATAAGCTTGAAGAAATAATTCTTAATCGATTTTAAATTGAAAATCAGATGATCTAAGTAAAATCAATTTATTGAGTTAATTGACTTAAATTAGGAAAGAAGAAAATTACTGGCTGTATGGTAAATGATTCCGTAGTCATAAAAATGTAAAATACATGCGAATAAAATAGCGCGAAATATATTTTCACTGTGTTCACTGTTAATTGGAAATTAAGCGGTAAAATTCCTAATACTAAATTAATTTATATTTATTTAATAAATAAGGAAAAATACTTGCTATTTTAAATAAATAGATTACTAGATTATTTGAAATTAATTTTGTCTCTGTACTTGTTTTTTTATATTACAGAGGACCTTCATTGAAATTCTATTTTATTAAGACCAATTCTTACAACCAGTATGAATAAAAATAAAATAAAAAGAAGTAAATTTTTACCTCCAATAAAGAAACAAAGTACTACTCAAGTAAATGTAGACATAAGTAGTGCAGGGAAACAAGACACAAATAATTGTGTAAGCCTACATAACGATGAACCGCCGTTTGAAAAAAGTGAAGGTGACTCAAAACAGGACGGCTCAGTGGAGATACCCAAAAGACACGCAACAAATATAATCGAAAAAAAAATTGATATATTCGATTCGCAAAAAGAAAACTCGAGGGAAGTGTCCAAAAATCACACAGGAAATATAATACCTTGTTATTTAAATGCGTTGTATGACGAAGAATGCTTAATGACTTCGATTAATTCGCTTGTATGTATACCTCACGATTTGTCAAGAAATAATTCAATTTGTTCTGTAGTTGCATTAGATAAAACGTATAAAAATCTAGACGTACAAAGTTTTAACAATTTGGAACCATCATTACAAAATGCAGGGAACGTAAACGTATATAATGTACCAACTGCCGATGAATATTTAAATCTCTTTAATACCGAAATAAAACAGCCACAAAACAATATTGGTATGTCAACACAATTCGGTGATATTGGTTTTAACATAAACTATTCTGATTATATTAAAGACGTTGGGTACGATGAAATGGACAATGATGAAAGAGAGACTACAATGAAAATTATAGAATATTATCCCAA
>JAFELO010000318.1:150407-161655 GCA_017140195.1 Eumaeus atala | reverse complement strand
CTGCATCCTGCGACAAACTATCTAATACAATCCTTTATCTGCACTACAGACTTAAAAGTATAACTTTTAGGTCGATGGCGATCATATATATCTATGACATAAGTGCCGCATAAAACGAACAATTGTGAAGTTATATGTAATTAGCGTTGGAATCGGCGTTTAATATGTCTGACAGGTACATGACCGTAAGGGGCTTGGATTAATTCTGAGTTCATGTTAGGCTTTTCAATAATGCCTAGGTGTACACTAGATAGAATAACGTTGATTCTGTATAGTGTACACCTAGGCACTACCGTACCGTAAGTGTAGGAATGTTGTCGCAGCAAATTCAGTCGGGTCACTCGTATATGAGTATTGTTGTGTTCGAGCCACTTACAAATGTTATAACTGCAACAACTGGAATTACCTCAGATGCGGAAAGGGAGAACATTCTGATCGCGTACCTGCCTACCGGCGAGTACGCGGGCGTGAAGCTGTTCCAGTCGCGGCCGACTAGTTTCAAGAACGAAGCTTCTAGATTACAGTGGGACAAGCAAGCCGCCGCCAACGCTATAACGCTAAAGACACAACTCGGTAAGATATTTTGAAATTCCACAAGCCCTAGTATAATTGTTGGTACAGTGGTACAGTGTGAACTATATAGGAGCGGCGTAGTTGCGGTTTATATTCGTCAAACGGTTGCGAGCACCCTCGTGTCTGCTAAAAGCCCAGCGTGCGCTAACTCGACAACTATCTTTTGCATTAATTTGTAACGATGAACAATACAACATTTCATTCAGGAAGCCGAATGGGCGGCACTTGTCCAATCACTTAGACTGTGGCTATGCTTGTGGATTTCTTTAAAGACGAGTTAGCGAGAGGGCTGAATCTGAGTGAACGACCCGTATCTGCATGTTCTCCAATTTTGCAGTTACTTGTTACTAAAACTGAAGGATTTGTTTGTAAAAAATAAATAATGATACTTTTAAATATTTCAGAAAGAGGTCAAATTTCGGCTCATTCAATATTATCACAACTGGTGATGGATCTCAATCTCTCTGATGAGGAGAAGGCTACATTAGATAAGGAGCGGGAAACAGGTAATTGTTTATTTATTTTTATACAGACTATATTTATGTTACCTAAGGACAACTTTCAGTAGCGACGATAACCGAAAAGTGTAACTAGTGAGCCCTATGTCACCTGTCCAGCAGTGTATGAATACTAATGATGACAGAAACATGAAAGGAACCTGAGCACTTATTTTCCCTGATATACAAATATCATAATTACTGATTATTGCCGATCGTAGGTTTAGAACTAGAGGACAAATTCTTTCTTACTATATATCGTGTTTTATGTGGCTCGTGAAAGATCTTGAGAAGTCAAGTGGCCACCTTAACCTTGTTATAATTTGGTAAATATTTTACAGAAGAAAAGAAGTCCAGAGTACAATTTTTGAAGACTGAGATGAAACTCATAGAGTTAGATGCAAAGATCAAAACCTGCTTGTGTCTGGAGAAAGCTGATACTGAACTGTGTTTGAAGCTGCTTGATGAGTTGATGGGTAAATTTTGAAGTATTTTTCTAAAATTAACTATTTTTAATAATAGATATGTCTATTAGCGACATATCTATTATTACGCCTGCAACAATATAATTTTCAACTTTAATCGTGTTTATTATCGTAGCTGACACAATCTTTTTGTTCTTATTGGATCACAATATTTTTCAAGAGGGAAAGAAATAGTTCCGTTGCAATGGATTTACGGTGGCGATCATAGAGGCACACTCTCTCACTCGATAGCGCTGTAAAGTGATAGCTATGCGTTAGCACATTACATGCGGTTTGTAAGAGTAAAGAAGGAACATATCCATTTGACCTCCATTCGTGTGCACATCGTCGGTAGAAACCTAACCCCTAAAGGTTCCCATCACTCATTTGCCCCATATACTTGCCCTTTCTCTAAAATTTTGCATAATCACGTTTATTTTCTTCTTTGTCTACGATTATGTAAACTTGTAGATTTGGACGTGAAACCGCTGATGCTGTTGAAACATCCATCATGCCTGGAGACAGTGAAACGTATGCGGGCCTACGTGGGCAACACGCCGTCCTGGGACCTCAGTGAAAGCGCCGTCTTACTGTTCAGCCAACACGCGCACCGCATCCGTCGGCAGGCAGACACGCTATATTCCAGAACTAAGGTATAAAGGATGATCCTTAACTTAAAACTCTACTACCTCAATTTCACTGTTACACAAATCAGTTAGTGGTTTTCTTATCCTTTGTGGTATTTATATACCATACTACACTAGGTTTCATGGTTCATTGAAAAACCCTTAATACAGCAGTAGAACGATAAAAGTTAAAGAAAATTTATTTATAAACATGAATAAAAATCCTCTATTTTATATACAAAACTATGTCCCTAAAAGTTCGTATGTGATCGATTTTCTCAAAATGTATTGAATGGACTTTCATGCGGTTTTTCAACTTCTAAATTGACAGATTTTCAAGAAAGATTTTATTGTTTAATTTGGCCTCTATTTTTCACGAGCGAAGCTGTAGCCGATCGCCAGTATTATATAATTTTCGAGTTTTGCTGACAATTGATATGATTTTTAATTACCTGCTTATACTATGGCTTCTTATTTTTCCAGAGTCTGTTCACGATTCCGGAGGGTCTATCATTCTGGGAATATTTCACAGAGAGGGTGGCGCATTTTAAAAAAGTCACCGCTAAGCTCAGCTCTGATGAATTACTGGAAATGGTTCACGAACCGCTAGGTAAATTATTCATATTTAAAATACTCAATGTGAAACGTAATAATATTATTTTTATAATTTTTACCTGTGTACACATAATAAAAGAGGCGAAGTGTTTCTTAAAGTGATCATATTGTGTGGAGTGATTTTGGTAAAACTAATAAAACTATATATATATATATTACTGGGTACTTAGCACAGGGCTAGGCTAATGTACTGTCATAAGTGCAAAGATATTTTTAAAGACGTTTTAAGTAATATCAATATACTTTTGATAATTTATACGAAATTTTTTGAACTTTTTTGTAGAAATGTCAACTCCAGAGGCTTATACAATGAGAGCAGCAATTGACGCAGCCAATGAAGAGGATAATTCAGAGAATGAGCCAAAAAAGAAGCCTCAGGGTAAGTTTTGAAGACCTATGTAACAATAATGATCCCTTTTTATTAAGTGATTCTAGTTTCTCTGTAATAAACAAGCATGTCAATATTATTTATTAATCATATAAAAAATATCATACTAGTTTAACAAAAGGAGTGCGTGTGCATGTTCTTTTTTGGGTTATCCGGGATTTACACTAAATGCGACAACGTAACCACTTCTTGCGTGTTGTACGCGAGAGAAGAAATGATCCGAATGATTGAAAAACAAGGAAAGAAAGCAAGCTTTAAGTAGGACACGCACACCGCGGGTTCCATTCTTAAGTGAGCTGACAAACTTATGTTAAGTGTTGGTACATGATACATAAATTTTGTATGAAACGAAGTAGACAGTTTACAGTGATACAATATTAATACTAAGTATTTGTTGTTTTAGCGACAACAGGAGTATGGAATCTTATAATTTTATCTGTCGAACTATTCATGTTATACATTCTGGAGGCAGACTGACAGACAGTGGAGTCCTAGTCATAGGGCCATAGATTTACCCTTACTGTGTAAAAATGTGACAGAAATTTCTATATTATCACTTTTTTCTATAAAAATGACATTTTTTTAGCTTATAAAGATTTTGTTTTATATTTTCAGCGAAAGGAAAAAAGTCGGTTAATAGTACCACTTCTAAGCCAACCGTAAAACGACAAACATCGAAAAAACAGGAAGAAAATAAAAAAAATGAAGACAGTGTAGTAGACGAAAACAATGAACAAGGAGAACAACAGCAGGAACCTACAGATAGAGAAAGAGAAAGCCCAGAAAAGGAATTACCAAGCGATTTTCGTAAAGATAGAGAAAATACGGATGAAAAGGAAGTGAAAAAAGGGAACAGGGAGAAGAAAAGCAATAGTTCAGAAGAAAAAGATGTAAAGAAAGATGGGAAAGAGAAAAAAAGCAAAGTTGCAGATGATAAGGAATCAAAAAAGCCTAGTGACAAGAAAAGGCCAAGTACAGACGACTATGAAGTAAAGAAAGATACTTCAAAAGACAAGAGACTTAGTATAGAAGAAAAATCAAAGAAGGATGGAGAAAAGTCAGAAATTGTAGAAGAAAAAATTAATCCTGATTCAAGTAAAGATGATAAAGTTTCAAGTGACGCAGATAAAAATGCAAATGATAGAAAAGAAAGCACAGAACAAAAAGAAACAGATAATAGTATAGAAGAAAAAGAAGACAAGGGAAAAGATAAAGAGGACGAGCCAAAAGCTAAGAGATCGAGAGAAGTAATTATTTTTTAATATTAATTTTTTTATTAATGACTTATGAGGCAACATGCAGTCCTTTCGTAATTACCATGCTATCCCCTCAACATCTTGCATTCCATCAAAAGTGCACTTGTGTCTATATTGTCTACATATACCATATTCTTATATAGGCATCATATAAGAACATTGTGTATTATACTTATATGGAATTTGCCCAGGGATCATAGAAACTAGTAGAGCCAATACACTCCATCTCACGAGCAGTGGTTTATAGTTGGTAGTGACACGCCTTTAGTGTTTACCCAGGTCAGGTTACTACGATTTTTTATAGTATAGAAGACAAACAGCCCTTTAGGGGAAGGACGAAGGGAGGACGGCGGATCTGCATAGTAATTATGCCAACGTTCCCGACTGCACGTTTGTCGAACATTATTATATAATATTAAATAACGAGCAATCTGTGCCCCATCTGGAAGACTACCAATGCCCATTGAATCATTACATACTGGACATCGTTTTAATTTATATGACAAATAAGCGGCGCCGCAGGGGTCGATGACGTCATATGACTTAGCTCACGCGAACGTATATTAATAAACTATACATAAAACAATTTTAATTGCTATGTGTAGTAAGCTAGCCAGTACCGTTTCGTGTCAATTTCGATATCTATGATATTCATTTATCTAATCAGTGCAGTGGATTGCCATTTCTGTTTTAAGACATGTTTCAAAGAAAACCTATTGTTTCAGAGTAAGAAGACTGAGCCACCTTCACCAAGGTCAGCTATAAAAAGGAAGTCGAAGTTCTAACCTGTGGCAGAATATGGTCAGACATATATGGCAACAGACTGCCTTGTTCCATGTACATGTAGAGGTCTAGTGAAATGCATTGTCACTCGCAGAATGTATTCTAGACATTGGCTTTAGAGAACTGATCAAAGGGGAGTATAATAATGTTCTCTCCTGTGTAAGTGTAACCAATGTTGAATGGTAAACTGTGTGGAAAACAGCAAGAAATTAAGAGATTAGGAATCTTCTTAAAACAAGGGTCGTGTGCTGTTTCGATTTTCGTAAACTGACAGCTATAAATTGTTTCCCCAAGTGCTAAAAATTTTTAGTTTTTTGCTGGGTGATAAATAATAACGTGAGAACGAACATGTTTACGCCTTGTGTCTATTAAATGTACTAAATCCCAGGTTAAATAAAATAAGAAATAAACCATATTGGCAAGTCATATATGTTACAATAAATTGCTTTTCTAATTACAAATTTTCTCGGTAACACTGTAGGACGCACAACAGACATTCCACATCTTTATAGATCAGTACAATCCAAATAAATGTATTATATATGCGAAAGTTTGGCTGGATGTTGGTCAATCGATCAGGCAAGAACCAGATAGATCATTAGACCTAGAATAACAATCTACGAACTCGAAAACATAAATGGAGCCTTGTGGATTATGTATTAGTTTTATTATGCGCAAACTAATTTGTGGTATAAGCTCATATAATTTGCTATAATATGGAAGTAAATAAAATGTAAAGCAATTATTAAAATAATATGCGTGATAATTTGTTCCACATTTTTGTAAAACAAACTTTGTAAAAAAAAAAAAAAGTCTATAATTTTAGACTAAATGGATGCAATAGAAAAATAATATACTTAGTACTACTAAGTTATCTGTAGTGTATTGAAACATTGGCGCATATAGGTTGTGACTTCATCTTTGTCACAGTATCTTCACAAACAGAATAGTGTATTAGTAATAGTAAGCATTACAATGTCTTCAGATTTGTTATCACTATATTGTGTAATATATATAGAAGGATGACATGCGATTGTTATATATTTTTATATATACTCAGGGTTGGTTCTGTTGTGGTGTCATGATAGAAAGCCACTGTACACTAATAATAATATATGCTAATTCTCTAAGCAGTTGGATATTTTTTATATGTATATAGCATATTGAAATTATTTGTGATGTTATGATAGAATTAGTATATTATAGTATTATTATTATGATATTTACTATATGAAACAATTATCTAATAAGACTTGTTTTTTTAAATTACTGACTATGTTCTGATGGCGAATATTTTAATCAATTACAAATTAAAATTCAATTCTGTTATACCATCAATTTTACTAGGTCAAAAATATATATGTGTAACGTAATAAGTTTCTGGTTACTAGTATCATTATATTTTTTCCATTATGTGAAGGGTTTTCTCAAAATTACTGAAGTTGGCAAATCATGTTATTGAAAATTAATTTCCTTAACTTTTCGTTATTCATTTCACCTTTACTAATCCATGTTATATACCTACTATTTCAGTTTTGATCACGTAGATTATTCATGCAACTGCATCAGCTTACGGTTTCATTCTAAAATTTCTTTATAGTTATTACCAGGTGTAAATACAAAAAGTGAAGAATGTTTAAATACGCAGATAATTGTTGCCATTCTGAAATAGGCAAATATATATATTATATAAAAATTTTGATTGACTGCTCACTATTGACTTTGCATAATATAAATTACACCATTCACCACACATCACGGTTTATCATTAATTTATATAAAACTCTTCAGTTAACACTGAGTGACTGACAGACAACATGCAGCCAAAACTACCGAGTGCAAGAGGCGAAAATTTGGCACATAGCTATGTTCCCATAAGGGTTAACCCATAAAGGGTTGATGGAGGAGTTTGCATCGTTGCTGGAACATTAACTAAAATATGGGCGTCTGTACATTATTAAATTATGTAGGCATTATGAAGATATTTTTTTTCATTATGAAGATTAACTATAAACTTTATTACATTTGTAAATTTTTGTTTATTGTGCAAGTGAATAAGACTGGATGGTTATTGCTAAAAAATATATTATGTAACTTTGTATTCTCATAAACGTGCTGTATATGTAGCGTGTGTATGCAATGGGTTATTTTTAAGTAATTAAAGTATTGCCAATTTTTGACAAAACAAGCTATAACATTTTTCATTATATCAAATAGTTTTTACATTCGTTAAATTATGATAAGTTACTGAAAGTACATTTTTTTATTTTATTAGTAATAGTGGACTGTATTTTATTACAAGTTGTAAATATCTAAGATAAAGTTCGTAAATAAAGACTAAATATAGAGAAGTTTTTGAAAATTATTTATAGATTATAGTACATACATAGTCCTGAGTACACCATTTATGGTTTACAATTTGTCTATTATTCAAGGGGCTGGTCAAGGTTTTTCCATGCAATATTTGATTACGTTATAGCAGTACCTTTCTATATACAGTTACAAAATTAATATATGTTAATTATAAAGATATTCAACGTCTAATATATCTACCCGAAATACAATTAACTTAATTTTGTAGAATAAAAAAATCGTGAAGACGTCTTCACAAATCATAATATTTTTAAAAAATTATAGGAATCATAAAGTTGCAGGAAAACGTTATAAAAATATGAAACAAAAAAAGACTACCTATTCCATGCAATCTTTTTTTTTATGTTCTTGTAATTTTAATTCAATAGTTTTGAAGAATACACTTTGTCGCTTACGGATTTTGATTTCGAGTAAAGAAGATTTGCTATCCTTTGCAAATTCCGTGCACCCGATAGTGACGGCTAGACCGTCATATGTGTCGGACCTATGTCGCTTATCCCGCCATTTTTTCCGACCAGAACGCGTAATTAATAGAAACGAAAAAATTATGTTCATTCAAACTAATGTTGAGATAAATATTGAATCCCCTCCTCACCTGACGGGTGAAAAGACGCGAGTGTTGGTTCTCGGAATACCTAGCCGGTACGGCGGTTTTATTTGAGGTAGGCAAATCACTGATCGTTTTGGGATTAGTCCCTTTCTATATCGTAGGGGGGCAAACGAGAAATCGGATTCTTTTTACGACTACCGACGCCCATGAACATCAATACATCAACAACATACGTGAACGACACCCTACTCTGTCGTTCGGACTTCGTGGTCGAACGTGTGTGCTGTTGTCTGCCGTGAAGTGTGTCTGGGTTGCAGTGTATCTTTCGCAAATCTTCTCGTCGTGTCTGAGAGCGTGTTTGATAATTGTCGTGATGCGGCCGTATTCGCCCGTGTCTGGGTCGACGACACTTGATCGTCTCACAGTTTGGATCCTAGTCCACTACGTTTGTGATGAGTGAGTTTGGGTGGCGGGGCACCCGATCGAAGTACTCAGCTGAAATGTCTTAAGTGTCCTCTGATGGAGGGCAGTTCAAGGTCCTTATGTAAGTCAAGGTAAGCATTTATCACAGGAAGCGGTTTTGCACTTTCTGAAAAATCTATGTGAGAGGGTCTTGCGTGAGGGAATACTAATACTACAATGGAGTCGGACAATATCAGGCGAATACAGACTTTGATTGTGTGAGCCTTACGTCTGAGAGACACCTTACTTATACCATTATAAATATATAAATAATAAAGCTTGTGTAAGACGTACCGGGCTCTATTGTTGACCTTACTTATGTGCTCTTTGAAGGTGAGAGGAGAGTAATTTTGACTTCTCTTTCGAGAAGGCGAAGGGTCCGTTTGTTATCTTCGGACGGATGATTGTCATATTCGCGTCTGGCGCGGTTTTTCGAACCTCGAATTAATTCTTTGATGTCTTCCGGGAGATCAAAATAATTCTGGTGGGTCGTTATGATCTCTTTGGTAGACCTATCGATCGTACTACAGATATGATTGGAGAGGTAGGTTGGTGGTGGTGGTGGCTGCCGAAATAGCAACTTTACCGGGCTCTATCGTCTAGTGAATGTTATCGAGATGACCCGATTGAATATTACTTAAATGTCAGCCTAGGGCGTGTGTAGCCTCTGTGTTGGAATCTAGGCGGCTCGATAGTTTGTTAATGAGCGCGGCGTTTGCTCTGACGTCATTAATACGAGTGGCTCTTGTGAGAGCGGAACAAATGTCGGTGTCGCGGGCTGAGGAGCCTTCGGTGCCTTTCACGGCATAGGAGGCTGTGATGGCGTATGTGGAGGCGCTTGAGAGGCGGGAACCAGGTATTGTTCACTGGTGGCAGGGCCGGAACATAATAATAATAATGAAAACTTTATTTTGTACCAAGTATTCTAGAACTTAGAACTATGCACAGGCACAAAAAGTTGGTCTTACCAAGTGGTCGTATAACACTGAACTCTTTCTGGCGCAACTTCACTCAGCTGTATTCAATCCGGCTCATCTTTCGCCCGCCACAAGGTAAAACGGCCCTGTTTTGGAAAATGGCTAGCCGTAATGAAATACAGCGATTTGCACGATCTGACAGCGACACATCTACCACGGTTACGACCAACGGAAGACAAGCGCGAGTAACGACACGTAGTTACTACGACCGGAGCCGAACGTAATTCGTATAACACGAATATAATATATTCGTATACTAAGTTGTTTTACTTAAAAATGATTAGGTCGAATCATGATTTTAATATACCAATTCGAAGAAATATTTAACTACCTACGAATCACCAAAATCTCTCCTCGTGTTTGGCCTACTGCCTCGAAGGAACAACAGATATACATAGACGCATACATACATTCGTATATACATAACAATACATTCATACATACATACATGCATACATACAAACATTCACACATATGACGCTTATTGATAAGTATCCGAAACGACAAAGAAAACTTTAGTGATCTATTTAAAACAATATTATTTTTCAACGTTATTATTGTTCTACCTCGATGCATTTAGCCCAGCGCTTCTCCAATGCGGTTACACCAGTTTGATAAAATGTTTTCTCCAACCCCTCATAGTCGTCGCTAACCATTTCTTGAGATCAGGGAAATAGTGGGGAAGCGGTAACAATTTAAACCGCAATTCATGGAGTTTGACAACTGCAACCCTTGATTGCTTTTGGTTAACAGTGAGTAAACGCCGCACCCATTGCACGCAAAGCTCTTTCATTCGCAAGTGGTGGTATATAAAATGTTAAAACGCGTTCAGAGGAAGTGCGTACCATCTCTGCTATCTGCCACAACTTTAAGCGCCGATCCTTCAATATGATTTTTTAAATCTTTTTGATCATGTCCGGATTCATGACTTCATATGGATGGCCAGACTTGTCGGCGTCTTCGCAGCTTGTCTCCCACGTTTAAAATCAGTTACCCAGGTCAAGGTAGAACACTGTCTAGTTTGACTTTAGCCTGGGTCGCTGTCTTCCCTTTTGAAACGTAAAACTTTATCACCGCACGAATTTCGTTTCTTTCCATTGTTGAGAAAAATTCTAGGTCCCCAAGTTTCTGGGTCATACAAATTCCATCAGTTCGAATAAATTCAAATTTGGCGTTCTGTTTTCGAAACGATGATAGAATATAGTGTCATAAATACTGTTTGTCTATCTTTTTCTTTAAGTTCGTCGTTTCGGCCAGTTATCAATCAGCCTGGTACATATATGGACTCATACATACATATGTATACTGATTCATTCATACATACAATGGCCCACTGGGGGCGAGGTGATAGGAGGGCAACGCCTGTGCGTAACAACCATGCCATGGCGTCGGTAGTCGTGAAAGGGCTACGATTACACGTTTTACCCTTTTGGTATAAGAAAAAACCTAATCATGATATTAAGATATCTATTCAACGATACCCCACATGACATTATTCGGTGATCGTCATTTTTAAAATTGGAAATCTAATACTAAACTTTGCCCCATTAGGCGCGAATATCTATAGGACACTCGAAGGATCAATACGGTGTGCGAGGTATAACAGATGTCGCAAATAAATTGCGCGGGAAATGTCTTCGCCTTTCGCGATATCGAAACAATTCGCTTCAAGATTTTACGAACA
>JAFELO010000318.1:118181-145812 GCA_017140195.1 Eumaeus atala | reverse complement strand
AAAAGCTAAATTATTTATTATTAAACATGAGAATTATCAAACCATACTGTGGTAACAAATTTGTTATATTATAATACTGGTACTGCTTATTGTTTCTCTTTAGATTAATAGTAAAAACACTACGACCTCTTGTTATTGGTGGCCTCAAGCATATTGCACTATATATACATATGTGGCCAATGATAAAATATTTACCCTACAAATGGTCGAGTTGAGTGAGAATGTTATTAACTGATGTTTGTCTTTAACATTAAAATTGTTGTATCTCTGCATTTATACTGCTCAACAGCCTTGTGTTAATTGAAAATTCACAACTAACTAATGTGATAAGCACAAACAAGTAGTCCTTGTACGATGTTTGTACATTATATAAATGCTTCACCCTTAAAATAAAATAAATAGCAAGAGGGAGTGCCATGCTGCATTGCAGCGGAATTGGCCCTGCACGACCGGGCGGTAGCTCTCGCTCACACAAGAGCGGTTAAGTGGTTTGTGAGTAGCCGGGGGCCCATTGAGGGGGAGGGGGCAGTAGGGTAACGCATTGCCATAGTAATTATGCGTATGTTCGTGGGCGTCGGTAGTCGCAAAAAAGTTCTGATTTCTCGTTTGCCCCCTATTCTTTAAAAAAAAAACTTAAAATGTAGGGAATTATTACTAAGTTATTGTTAAAAAGTTATGGTGGATTGCCATCCCATTGGAATAAACAATGAGGAAACTAAGAGTACACTCGTGGACTATATGTCCTACGCATTGTGAGCAGTCAGTCTCTATAGAGGTTGCCATGGCTCAAATTTGGCTAGGATGACATTGTTGTTATATCAATTCTTCTGATTCTGATTTCTTCTAACCAAGCCAAAATTCAGCTTTTTTTTCACCTACTACATACTATTATTAATTTATTTTAGTAACACTTTATTTTTTACATATGATGAAAAGATCCACAACAAGCAATTATTACTTTTGTCTTATAATTATTTCTTTATTTAAAAATATCATAGCCAAACGTCCATGTTAGGACTGATTTCTCATCATTTTTGGCTGGGTTAAATTAGCTATTACAAGTGTTGACATTTACGCTATGAGGAAATCACTGTTATGTACTGTCATACATCAAGCCCATCAAACAAACCCTGTCCTGGACCCTAACATTGTGCCATGACCTATTTTGTGCATGGAATGTTAAATAAATACAAGTCCTTCTGACAAAATTTCATTTGTTGTTGTAAGCAAACAAATAGCACATAGTATCAGTGCTCAAGTTAATTCTTGTAATATAAATTAAACAGCACACAGTAAAGGCATCAGAACAACAAATGTGACTAGCACACATTTTTATTATTTTTAATAATCTTGGACTTATTAGAGAAAGTTGTAACTTTCTCACTTCTAAAACATACAATGTTTATTTTTTATTATTAGACTATATGTTAACACATATATAACTGTAATGCTAACTTTTGATTTCTTCTAAACAATATCTGGATTTCGGTACTATGATCTAACAACCCAATTTAATAGAATACAATGTTATTGAATGTAAATTGTAAGAAAAAGTACGTATCATTATTGTATGTGTAAAAATCGCTATGTGTTTCTTGGTGGTTTTTGCTTTTTCATTCAGTTTTTACTGTTTTTTCAATACACACATACTGTAAAAACATGTGTTTAATGCAATATTTAAATGTTAAGTTATTGTAGCTATGTGAGATTCACACATCAAAGGATCCAAATAAACATGCTAAGTGTAGTGAGTAAAGAACACATAGTTACTTTTACATGAGCAACAACAACATTACAATTTTTATACAATTAATTTGTTCACTACCACGTTAAAAGTTTTGTTACCTTTTTTATACATAAATTAAATAATTCAACTCTCATAGAACTAAATTATATTTAATATAATGTATCTAAAGTAACTAATTATATATTTATGAGATGTGTCAAGTTTGTTACATATCACTAGTTGATAGTATGTTAGCAATGGCTTTAATAATAATGACATAATTATAGCACATAAATTGGCAATCTATTGTGAAAAACATTTCTAATAAAAAATCTTCAAGGAACATGCAATTGTACACACAATATAGAACATTTAAGTTAATTTTGAAATAAAAGTCTGTTGCTCCCCGTGTAGTACTTTTAAAATTCTAGAAAAAGCTTTTCACTCACAGCAAATTGTTATAGCAGTCGGCGTTAAACGACGTAAATATCTCAATATACGTCGATCTGAACGATTGCAAATGAAAATGAACTAATGAACATAACCTACATGTTGGTAAATAAAATAAACACTGTGAACCTAAATAACTAGTAGATAATATTATTCAACAAATATACGTTACAATATACAAAATGGATGGATACTTACTTTGATGGAAAAGTGAGATGTGTACTGGATAAACAGGGATATTTAATTTAGCGGCACGCACCTTTCCAGATTTGTCGAATAGTAACTAAGAAATGTCACAATTGGGAATCGAGTAATTTTTTTGTAGCGGAAATCGAAATTACTTAGGTGCCTGACAATTGACATTTGTCAACTCGTATGTCAAAGTAATTTTTTCCAGTTCCACTAGGCAATTGGATAGATATATAAGTTTTGCAAACTCACTCATGGTTTTGCTCGTCAAGCTGAAGAGTGGTGTCGAAGTTAGAAGTGGGCGTTAAAAATTTTGGCGTGAAAATGTAATTATTATTACACTTTTATTTTTTGCAAAATAAATTCATTAGTTATTACTAATGCATTTATTTTGCAAAGATTGTGCGAAGTGTATTTCCACAGAAGTACATATGTACGTACATGTTGGGTGTTTCTTTGTCCGATAGAATTAGTAATGAAGTCATAAGGCAGAGAACTAAAGTTTCCGATATCACGCGAATAATACGCTCATTAAGGTGGCAATGGGCTGGTCACACGCTCAGAAGAGCAGTTGGCAGATGGTCCACTATGGTTCTGGAATGGAGGCCTCGTTTAGGAAATGGAAATGTTGGTTGGGAAGACGATTTCCATGCAGTAGGTGGTCGAAAACATATACGTCTAAATTAAAAGAGACAGCAAATGTGACTCACTATGTCTCACTTTTTACATTAACTTCTCTCAGCATAATGCGCTTGCGAAATTAGATAGACCAGGTAGTCATCCATTCTCACATTCTTTCTGTATAAACCAACGAGGATACTTGCCGTCATTGGCCTTCCTGTAGCATCCGTTCTCTATCTATCATAGAGCAGCTCCACACAATCATAACCATTTGGTTATTATACTAGGAACATTGACAAGCTGGCAAAAACTACGTCAACTACCGTCGAGAGCTTCCGCGTTGTTACCGAAATTGTAGGCAGTAGATCAGGTCTTGGTGTTGGACGGGGCCCATTAGTGTTTATGAGATGCCGTGTAACATAACGTTTCGCTATATTCTGCATTTTAATTCATTATGACTGTTGAAGATTCTGTACTTAAATTACAAATGACGCCAAAAACGCTTTTGATTATTGTCCATTTTATTTACGTAAGAATTTAATTACGCATGGACGGGATTCCAAACTTCGGACGCATGCTCGAGGTAAAAATGTACAAAGTAGTATTTTCTATGTTTTTAAATTCCGAAGAAAGGTGCATGATGGAACATAGAGCCTTTGTAGCCTTAGCAACTATCCTATTTATTTGAGTATTGAAAGGTAGCTTAGAGTTAAATATGACACAAAAGCGTTTACGCAAAGACGCGTGACTCCTTTAAAAAGTAGTTACTTGCTATGGTTCCAAATTACGAGTACTTACTTACTTTTAAATCGAGCCTATTGTTTTGATACTATGTTTCGAATGATAAAAAGGCCTTGTTGTAATCTGTATGTAATCTGTAATAGCACTAACTTGAGGTGTTCGGCGGTTAAAAAGACATTACAAGGAAGGAGGTAAGAAATGGTTGACCTGTCTTTCATGCAACCATGCTGTTGTTCGTTAAGGTTATTTTTGAGCTGATTATACACCTGTTTGTCAACCACCTTTACATATAATCGAAATCGGTCTGTGGTCTTTCATGGTGGAAGACTACAAACCGATTTCAGATACAGATTTTTTTGACCTTTCATGTGAATTGGCGTAACAAATGCGTCTTTCCAAACATTGTGCACAACATCCGTATTTAACGATCGTCAGAATAATGTCAATGGGACTGTTAAGCTTTTTGCACAATTTACGCTGAAAATTTGGGGAATAAGATCGGGTCCTGCTGATTTACTCAAGAATTTAACAGACCAAAAACTTCATAATCAATAACTTCAACAAAAGCTATATCACTTGACAATTTTAGTAGACTCATTAAGCTCATCATCGAACAAATAGGTGAGCAAATATTCGGGCGTCCGGTAGACTAAGCTGGTTGGGCATGTCGTCGAGAAGCGAATTGTGAAACTTGTTAATCAATTGGTTGAACTACTGATCGAGAAACTATTCTTGCAATTTTGAACAATTAGTTGAGCATTTGGTCAGGTGATTGATCGTGAGAGTGATCGACCAACAAGTCAAAAAATTGATCAGACGACTGGTTGAGCAACTAGTAGAGCCCCTTAGACGGGTGACTGGTAACGCATGCATGCAATGCACAGAGTATGCAATCGTTGTGAAACGTCAAAGTCACGCACGCCGTCACCGCCGATTTTTAAACTTGCCGGAGATGAGAGATTCTAATAATCCTCAAATAATTTAAATTGGAATGTTTCAATATGTATTTTTAGGACAGATAATGTCTGGCTGCAATGCCGACACATTGAGCCGGCTTTTTTTGTGACAGATTTGTGAGTGTGCGGATGTCTATGGTCGTTTGTAGTCTTATATGGGCTCAGAATGCTTGTTTGCTCTCCTTTACAATAAATAATAACAAAACTGGAAAATAAATATTATGATGTTTATGAAAATTAAATCGGTCATAGGTAACGGGGTCGGAATAAAAGCGATGCAGCCAACATAAACACTGGTACATGGTAGCAAATTGCGTTTGAAGGCTCGCTCGCTTCCTGCATGCACTTAGTTCCAACACACGGGTTACAATCACACCGTACCGTAATCTTGTAACATATATACGAGACATTCTTATATTATAACTTCCTTGTGTTGAGTATGACATACAAGAGGCGGTAAGAGCGGTTCAAAATTATATTTTGTACCGCTTCAAATTTTATGTCGCGGCGATTGCGATGGCGCGTCTACTCACTCGCCGTACCTTATAACTATGAGTATAATGAGGGAAAGAGACGCAAATTACATTACGCGCGCATTTGAATGTATATTGTATGGACCGTACTGTATTAGTTTTAAATTTGAACAGCTTTGAATATCTTAATTATATTATTACACTTTTTCTAAGTTTATTATTATTTGACACTTTGTTGAATTGTTATAGTGAATATATACTTTAATGATATATAAATATAAATTTCGGCCAAGTTCTAGTGATTGTTTGACGATTTACTATTACTTATTACGACTTATTGACTAACTATTAGCTTATTTTAATTTTGTTGCGATTTAATATTATATTCGCATTTAAGTCATTTCCTGAGCCGATTAGCACTGGAAATGACTTATATAATTAATATATTTCATAATAATTTTCAAAACGAAGTAGTTATTATTATAAGAGCTAAGATTATAATTGTATTGCAAAAACATAAAATTTCATATTCCACCTCCATGTAAGACAATAACAATGTCATATTTCTAAACAAAAGTTAAATTGCTTCAAGTGTATCGTCGAGCTTCCAAACGCCGCGCCTCATTTGAAGTGGGCATTTGTACTGGCTCAGTACAAAAATGAGGCACCTCTTACAAACTTTTTTTCGTAACGTGTCCTACCCAACACTATAACGTCTTATTGAATTGGGATTTTCAAATGAACTATCTCGTTTCCCTTGGCTTACCCAATTAGAGAACTTGATTTGTTTTGTGTTTATCTGGATTATATTTGTTAATTAATTTATTAAAAAATAAAATAAAATAAATTAAAAAAATAAAAATTACACACGTTAGGTATTAATTCCGAAATATACGTCCCATTTAGCAAAGCTTAATTCTTTCCCAAAAGTATATACATTTCTCCTGTGGTGTGGGGCAAGCCTGCTGTGGAGGAGCCCTCTGTCTCTTAGAAGACTGACTAGCCGTCGAGGTGCCCTGATGAATTGTAGTTCCAGTGCGCCTCACCACGGTTTTTGAGTTCCGGGAGCTCCACACTTCACTGGACCCTACCCAGGGCCGGTGAAGGTGCATAAATGGCGCACCCTGCGTCAACAAAAAAAAGAAGATACATGCTTACGTAAATATTTTTGGCCACGATGTTATTTATGCCTTTTTTTTAAACACTTTTGACCGATTTGGTCTGAAGAGAGGACATGATATGTAGGCAGGAGAGACGTCTTTCAAATTGCAACAACACTACTGCTCTTTTAGATGTAGTTAATGGATAAGCAACACGAGGGGAGAATTATAATAATACGAGGGTGGATTGAAAATTATTCGGCCAAACCAGGAAAATAAAGACATACTAAACCAGTTATATTTTTATTTTTCTGCATAATCATGCTCAGGTTCTATGCTCTTTTGCCATCTTCCATTTAAAGCATTGAAAAAAACCATTGAAAAGAATGATTTTTCCCTAGAGTCAAAATATGCGTCTACTGCTGTTTTGACCTCGTCGTTTGTCGAAAACACTTTCTTCTTCTGAGATCCTTCTGGACCCCTCTCTTTTATTTCCTCTCTTAAATGACGTAGCAAGACACAGTTACTAATGTGTCTTACCTTTCAAGATAATCAATCATAATCACACCCTTCGAGTCTTAGCATACTGAAGATTATACCTGAAGATATTTCCTTATTTGGCGACAAAACCGCCTTAGCCTTTTTTAGGGTGTGGTCAACCAGGCCTTCTCCACTGTCTCGATGTTGTTTTGTTTCTGGCGTAGTAGTGAATCATTGTATCAAACCGATTCAAAAATCATCTGCGTCGTCTTCACATAACTCCAAACCGTCACGTGAAATAGTCAATCGCGTCACTTTTTTGGTTCAACTGAAAGCAGTCGCGGAACCCACCTCGCAGACACCGTGTGGAAACCCAATTCGTTGACTATGATGTTTTGATTTCGTTTATAATAGGTGCCTATAATCTCGGCTAGATCTATAATTTATAATCTGTGGTCTCCGACAGTTAAATCAAGTGCTTTTTTAATATTTTCGTCAGTAGTGGGCGTCGAAGGCCTTCCAGAGCGGGGTCCACTCTTTCACAATCTTTCTACCACGCTTGAATTCTGCTATCCATTTTATGACAGATGAATAAGACATAGGAAAATCTCTTAAAGTACTGACCACATCATCATAGATGGCTTTCGGTGATATTCTTGTGGAGGTTATTAATGACGGCACGCTGCTCGATTTGCTCCATTTGCAGAAACTATGTCCGATTGCTTTGTTAAAATAATTTTAAAATTATAACTAATTATTGCACACGTTTCGAACTTCACACTTTAACTAGTCCGAACTGAACTAAATAATATGGGTAGAATTGATTTTCAGTATTGAGTGAATCTATGTCAGGCCGAGTACTTTTCAATCCACCTAGTATATGGAGGAGAAACAGTTCTTAGAACGCTGATAAAAATAATCAATATTGCCACTTTTGAATTGACATTTGAATAAATCTTAATGAGCTTAATGTTAAATGATATAATTATCTAAAGACGATGATTGCACCATCTAAAGTACCTCAAATCAACATCGGCGGGGTGTTAATACAAATCAGTTGTGCCACATTTGAGATCTTCGGAATTCCATTTATAAAACAAAAGTACTTGTTAAATACATATAAGTGTGATAGAGGGCTTTTGTGTGCCCTGGAAAAATGTACGCTATATTATGCTCACGGGTGTCGGCAGACTTTGTTTTGTTTGATGGAGCCGTGACTATCGGATGTGATAGCAAACGATACTTTTCATACGAAAATATTGTACAATATACTGAAACCTCAAAAAAGAAATCCTCCTTTTGGACATATCAAGCACAGGAATTATAATTTTTTGACCTCTTGACTTGAGCATCATTAATGGTACAAGCACAGCAGGTAGGGCTCACTTATCACGTGATTAGTAGAAGTTTTGGATACTCTAGGTGGTAGCTAATTAGCTTCTATGTTCCAATTCTAGATGGTAGCTACCGTTTATGAGCACAGAATTTCCCGTATTAAGAGTTGTATATGCCCAGGTCTGGGCTGGGACATAGCATTGATGTAGGCGTGAACCTAACCGTAGACGACGATTACACACCAATAGGGTGACGAGTTCTATGTTAATTCCATGCAAATACCGTATTTAGGCTTAGAACCTATCTGGGCAATTTTTTCTTATTTCTCTGTATTCGACAATCGATGCCAGTGTTGTTGTGATGTCAAGCAACACCGCCGCTAAAAGTAGGTACTTAAACGTGTCAACAAGGTGGATAATGGTTCATTTTATTTCACAAAGGCTAAGCTTCATTGAATATCGAATAACGCCGAACCCTTTCTGTCGCAATTTCAGTCAGCCGTATTCAGTACGGCTAATCATTGGCCCACCACAGAATAACAACAACAGCCCTGTTTTTGCAAATAGCTAGCCGCAATATAATACGGCAATTTAGACAATCCGACTGCGACATATATACAGTCATCCATTCAGATTATAGCGGTGAGACGTTAACATGTCGTTTTATCCAAACACCTAATAAATGCATCAATTCACTTTAAAATATTTAACAATCATCCAAATTCTCAATGTCAGTACATGTAATAAAGTTACGTTAGTATTCAGTTTGACTTCAGGCCTGTGGTAAATCGAGATACTAGGTCGACAGAACAACCATTGTGGAGTAAGTTTAAGGAAACACATTTGTAGCAAGTAGTTTTTTAAATAATTATAGGATGGTAAGCAGAAGCGTTAAGAATCCTTACTACAAGTGAACATGCAGATGCCATGCCTGGCTGGGCAGCGAAACTCAATATTTTTTTAATGCTCTATGCTGACTCACATGGGAAGGATGCATCCCGATATTTATTTAAGATTAGCTAAAGTAACTATTATTATTTTGGCAGAGGGGACCGATTCTCGTCACCCCCCCGTCTCTAACGGGGGGAAGCTCACGCGTGGCAGTTAACTTTGGCCTTGCATTATCATGGGGGCTGGAAGAGCTGGTTGAGCTGTCATGAATGGGAGGAACGGTCCCCCTCCACCCATCTCGGTTGTTGGTATAACTCACGTCACGCGCGGTCGTCGTGGATAGCCTGACCGGTACGGCGGTTTGATTTCGGCTCGTTGTTAAATCGCGCAGGGTACTAAGGAATTATCTCCTACGACTCCACTAACATTGTCGTTCTGTCATGATGTGGTGATTGTGGATTGAATAGTACAGTCCGCGCCTGAATCCTTCGGGCGGGGTATAGCAAAACCGCGGCGGTGTGTTGTACCAGGACTGATTGATAACTGGCCGAAACGACGAACTTAAAGAAGAGATAGATAAGCAAAATTTTGTACATTATATTCTATCATCTTTTCTAAAATAGAACGCCACATTGAAATTTATTCGAACTGATAGAATTAGTGCGAGAGGTCTAGAACTTTCTATGCCGTAAATTTTCTCAATAATGGAAAGAAACGAAATTCGTGCGGTGATAAAGTTTTGCATTTTAAAAGGAAAAACGGCACCCCTGATTAAAGTCAAGCTTGACAGTTTTTTACGTAATACTGCTCCTGCATCGAGTACAATTCACACCTGGGTAACTGATTTTAAACGTGGAAACAGAGCTGCGAAGACACCGACAGGTTTGGCCGTCCAGATGAAGTCATGAATCGGGACATGATCAAAAAGATAAAAAAAATCGGTTTGAATGATCGGCGCTAAATATTTCCTTTGGTGCGTTCTTAACATTTTACACCAACATTTGCGAATGAAAAAGCTTTACGCGATGGGTGCCGCGTTTGTTCACTGTTAACCAAAAGCAACGTCGATTGGGCGATTCCTCGGAATGTTTGGCGCTGTTTCAGCGAGATACTAACGTGTTTTTGCGGCGTTATGTGACAGTAGATGAAACATGGATACATCATTATACTCCTGAAATAAAATAACAATCTAAGTAGTGGAGTGAGAGTGCAAAGCCTGCGCCGAAGAAAGCGACAACGGTTTTGTCGGCCGGCGAAGTGATTGTTTCTCGGGATGCTCGAGGGATTACTTTAGTGGATTATTTGCAAAGAGAAAAAACAATAAATGGAGAGTATTATGCATGCTTGCTGCAAAAAATTTGTGAGAGATCCCGAAAGAGACGGCCTCATTTAGCAAAAATGAAAGTTTTATTCCACCACAACAACACACCTGTGCACTCGTCAAGGGTTGCAGTTGCCAAACACCATGAATTGCGGTTCGAGTTATTGTCGTATTCCCCCTATTCCCCAGATCTGGCCCCGTACGACTTCCACTTATTCTTATACCATTCTAGCGTAAAGCCAAGGTACTTGACAAATTGTACCCTGGGATGACATTACCGTAAAGGGATATGGGGGGCATAATTTTGCTGCATTTTCGCACGGTGTTGGGGTGTATACATCCAAAACTCTCAAATAAAGATCAACATGGATTCTCCATCTTACGAACCGCCCACCTAGAGAGGTGACGGCCTCTTTAAGATATTTTGTTGCGAGAGGGACTGTCTCGGCTCAAATATACATAGCTGCGTCGTCTGCGAACACCGCCAGCTCTACTCGGGGATGACGCGGCACGTCGCTCGTGTAGGGGTTGTATAGGGTTGGCGAGAGGACGGAGCCCTGAGGAACTCCGGCTCTGAGGCGGCAGCTGGTGGACCTCGTACCCTCTATCCTATATCAGAATTGTCTGTTGGTCAGATAGGCCTTGATGGACATAGATGGATAAGAGCTAAGTGCTCTTTATCGAGAAACCATGCGAGGGTATTGCCGGTGGCGGTTCTAGTGAAATAACCCCAGCCGTTGTAAGAATGGTTAAATCGCCGACAATGATGATGAAACTATTTAGTACTATTAGCCATATCTCCTTTTGGGGCGTTTAACCTATCATTACAGACGAGCGAGTATAGTATTTGGCTTTCTTTTCCTGCACGAAAGCCGTGAGACGCCAGTGATCATCAGGAGACTCCACCTGTATGATGACCCCGTTTTTACAGGGCTTTGCCAGTTTAAACGTGTTGGAGTGGATGCCCAGCTCTTTGTAGTGATCCGCGAAGAACCTTCAATCATGCATTACGATCGGTTTGTGTTTACTTGGAATATACTTCGGAAAATCGTTATCTGAATCCGAGTCCGACTCTGCAGACATCGCCTTCTCTGAAGAGACGCTGCCTATGGAGCCTGTCCGGGTTTCGGCATTAAAGCTCGGGTGGTTGGATGCCATCCTGGTGGATTTGTTCCGCCCTTTCGATGGGCCGGCTGACGTAAAACAAGCGGGGGACGCTACGGGGCTCCCTGCTGAGCCATCGGACGCGTAAGAACTCATTTAAGTGCTCTTCGAAGTCCAGTTGCGCCCGGATATAGTCCCAGTAAGCATCAAGCTGACACTTGGACATACTGACTATTATAGTATCGAAGTTTATTTGATTCTGGTCAACGGATGACGGATTCCCGCGGGAGCGGGAGGGGTGACTTGAAAGTACTACTACAAATGTAGGGGTGTAAAAGTGAAGTGTACTGCAGTAACACATAACTGAATCTACAGTTTCTCGGAGAAACTAAAACACAATCGCGTTTGAACATGGAAAACAAATGTTACAATAATTAATACTTGGCGGCTAGTAAATTAATAGGGAAACAAACAGCGAAATTAATAGTCAAAACGCAAAACTTTCACTTGGGCTTTTAATGCTCATTAACATTTTATGCTCGGGCACAAAATATAACATAAAACGCACTTTTCACTCACAGCGCGCACTCGGGTATGCGACCCTTCGTGTCGTCGTCCAAAGAATAGTCTTGGAAAAAGACAAATACAGTCAAAAATTGCGGAGGTTTACTATAAAGAGCAACGCAACCTGACTGACTCAGACCATAGTCAAAAACACACACTTCTTCGCACTCGGAAACGCATGCTGTCTCTCTCTTGCCGAAAGGTGAGGGAGTGATAGTGCCGTCCCGCTTGCGCCCAAGCCTTCGTCCTTGTTCGGAACGCGGTCCGGAATAATTGCTATTCCGTGCTGTGTTCGGAACTCGGGTGAAGCCAAACAGCTTTGCGTACACGTGTACACGTAAAATCTATTATAGTGAACAAAGAGACCAGACCCTACATGTCCGAAACCGCACCGCGCGACATACTCCGCGACCTTTGTGAAAAAAGGTCCGGGGTGTGGACAGCGAGTCCTACGAAGGTCCGGCCCAATACCTACCGCCACTACCAGGATGCCGAGAAAAAAGGTGAAACGGACGGTCGTCAGCGACCGCTGTTCCCAACGGAGGAGGAACGAAGGGACTTCCTGGCGGAGCTGGAGGAGCTACGCCCGCAGAAGCGCGCGGCGTCCTCGCCCGCTGAAGGCTTTTCGAAGGTGGTTGCTGTAGCGGAGTCATCGCGCTCGACCGCCACCTCACCGTCACCACCAAGACCACTACCCACCGCCTACGTCACCTCGAGCAACACGCGAGTCGGAGATGGCTGGCCTAGCGACGCCCGAGGAGGACTCGTTGAAGCTGCCTGGCACCGTCTCCGCTGCGACTGCTGCGTCTGCCGGGGACGTCGAGCCCGCCTTCTCCAGCGGATCGGTCAACGCAACGCGATACCACAGCTTTGCCGCCGCTCTGGAGAGCCCCAAGGTACGTCCAGTGTAGTGTGCCCCTTCCCTCCTCCAATATATGTCTACCACTGGCGCTAGGCCAACCACCCAGCACCCCAATGCTACCCAACAGCCGCGTAGGTTAGCGGAATATCCGACAACCGTTGCGCAGTTCCTGTCGGACTGGCGGAGACATTCCCGCTCACTGCGCGACGCGCTAGTACACGCGCCCAATGCCCGGCCCTTTGGGAAGGGTATATGCTTCCTTGCGCAGTCGCCGGAGGAGTTCCGGGCGGTCCAGGCACTCCTGACAGCCCTGACGAAGGAGAACCCGGCGGTGCAATGGCACTGTTACTCCTCACCCTCAGACCTCCCCACCAAGATGGGTATTAGAGGTCTGCCAGTGGGGACGGACACCGAGTGCATCGCCGAGGAGCTCAGGGGCATGGGCTTCCCGGTGCGCTTCGTGCGGCACATACCGGCGAGAGGCAGGAGACCCGGCTGCTTGTACCACGCGCAGCTGGACCGCCTGAACAGCGAGGAACTCGGACGCCTCTACGAGGTGAAAGAGCTCCTCTGCATGGCCGGAGTAGTCGTATAGGGGTGGAAGGGCAGACTGGGACTAGCACAGTGTAACCGATGTCAGCTCTTCGGACACTCTTCTGCGCACTGCCACCGGGAGATTAGGTGCGTCCGCTGCGGTGGGGTCCATGCATGAAAAAAGCCACCCCAACCTGCGCCAACTGCAAGGGCCCGCACACCGCCAATGACTGAAGGTGTAAGGCCTTCCTCAGGCAGGCCAGAGCCCGAGGTATGGCCATCCGATCTCCCATCCCATCCAAGCCCGCTGTGGAGGAAGACCAGTTTTGACTGGTCCCTCACGGCCGACACCACGCCGCCCCTGTGCTCGCGGCTCCGTTGCGAAGGGAGGGACAGGTCGAGTACGGTCCAGGCCCATCCTTTACCGCCCCGGCTAACGACCCCAAACCCCGGCAGGTGACGACAGCCAGGCCCAAGAGGAGGCGCACTCGCAAGAGGAAGCCTCAAGCTGTAGCCGTCCAAAGCTACCATCCTTCGCAGCAGGGGACCGCCGTGACCGCAGTGCACCAAGTACCCACACAGGTTAGGGACCCGGAACACGCACGCTCACCAACACGCGCACCAACTCACCACATATCGTAGACGCCGACTCCAACACCACGGACATCAGTCCCCCCACCTGCGACCGAGGGGCTCCGAAGGGGAGCCGCGCCAGCGCGACGAGACCAGGGTTGACCACGCTGACGATCTCAGGGAGCTAATCCGAGAGATCGTCAGGGAGGAGCTGAGGGCGGTCGTGAAGGACGAGCTGTCCAGAGTGCTCCGGGACCTGCGCATTTGGGCACAAATCATGCACGCACGGGGCCAACCAATGGGGAGCCAGTGATGGATCGTGACGAGCTCAGGGTCGCTTACTGGAACCCCGGAGGTATAGGAGGCAAGGGCGACAGCCTTCGGCTGCTCACTCAGCACTACGACTTACAGATGGAGCGAGCGGTCAACCAGGCCCCGCTGCACGCGCGACCACCTGACGGGAGACCGTATCCGCGTGAACTCAGTGATCCACCAAGCGGACTAGGGACTGCGTGTCCTGCGATCCGGATGAGTATCACACATGCGCATGCATAACACACCCAATCACTACTCACCACAGTCACAACACACCACACATCACACAGAGGCCCTAAACAGGCCTACATTCCCCCCTTGAGCCCATAAGCCACGATGGCAAACCCGCAAATTCATTGCGGCCCCGTTACCGAAGGGATAGTTGTCCCCTCGCGATCCCACCCGGCTTATGAGGTTCGCCTCGGTGCCCGTAGCCCTCGCAGATCATTTACGAAGATGACCAGGAGTAGTAGTAAACCATAATGCTCAGTATAGCCGGCTCATCCCGGTACTATGTGAACGAGAAATAGGTTCCTCGGTATGGTTTGATCCGGTTACACGGATATTGAGACGTAGAGAGAAATGGAACGTTACTACCGACCGGCAAGCACGCCTAAGTTATGTAATGATGAGCCATGCTGCATTGCATCAATATGTACCCGTGTGAACTCACAATTTCAGTAAAAAACGCTTTTGCACACTAAGACAAAGGAACAAACATTTAAATTAAAGGGGAAAAAATATCTCATACGTGGAATAGCACCCATTGGGCCCTTGGATGCGAGTGCACAACTATTTTATACATCACGAACTTCAAATCCCATAAAATAAAACTTTTCCATTTCTTCGCATAGCATTAAAAAACACCTGGATTTGCTATTTTGGATTCATTTGACGTATATTAAAAAAGTAATTACCATATGCTGTCGGTCATTTAATTATAAAGCATTACGACCTGGGGTAGTTAGCAGTAATTATGTGTGCGATCCAGTTACTATGTACGTCTGCATGTACACGTATTTATAGGGGTAAACACTACCTCAATACGCACTTTTCAAGTGTGCTTGTTTCCACTGAGTTTTTTCAAAGTTAACGCATTTTATCTGATAAATTTTTCAGTGAGGTCCAGCTCTGGTTGGGAAGAAAGAGAGAGAGATAGAGAGAGGGAGGAGGGGGGAGGTACACAAAATTCTGTATTCCGTTCATAACTGCATGAAATAAGGTTAAGTTAATATAAAGTTATGCTCTCAGTTGTGTGGTCTAATTTAGTATTAATTTCCAACTCACTTGAACCTATTAGAGAGGAGGAAAAAAGGAGTACAACGCATCTGCATGCCAGTAATGCGGATGTCTATGGTTTTTGGTACTTGTCAAAAGGCCTTGATTGTACATTTGCCTCCCTTATATTATCTTCAGGATTTATCGTGTCGGCAAATTTGTATTAGACCTCGATATGATTCGAAATATTGACATTAGGTGTAGCTTTATAGCCTGAATTGTTAATCACACCTGATGGTGCTTGATGTCTCTGCTTACTGCCGAGAGACAACGGAAACGCGCACATTGAAGTGCACGCAGCACTTGGCGCGTGTGCATTAGATTTTTTTCTAGTCCCCGAGCGCTGTATTCAAGTCGCTATGCGGCTTCACTTGTTATTTCTCACTTATTTTCTGGCTAATATATTATTTTATATAAAAAGCATGTGACTTCACTTTTTGCGCTACATGTTTTTGCGCTTTTTCCCTCGGTATAGGTATAAAATAGCAAAAACTTTAAGTAAATTAGTTATAGATAATAACTCGTATTTATAAAATATTTTATGAATGTCACTAATCTATTTTTGAACGTTATTACTGTAGTATTACATAGGCTAAGTAAGTGTTTTGTACTAATATCAATTGTCATGAAAACTGGATTGAATAAGTTTACCCACTAGGTTAATTCGTTGAAAGTTGTGTGGAATGGAGGACTTGTGATCTTGAACCAATATATAATATATATCCATATACGAAGCGGACCATCAACTTCAAATACATGACAAGGCAACCCCGTAGTCAGAAGATTTGTGATGGAGGTAATCTATATATACGCGCGAGCGTGATGGATTAGTACAGTTAACACTTCGACCTAACTTCCGGCGAACCATGGTAGGAAACTATAATGGCAATTGACGAGGCCATGAGCGGCGTGATTGGTTGCATGCGGGACGTAAGGAAGGATATTGTAGGGGTAAGTATACGAGTAGGAAAGCTAAACTCTCGGACGAGACGCTTGGACTTATGAGGGAACGCAGAGCACTCGAAGACGTTGCGTCTGCCGATGTTAAGCTTCTTTCAAAGCTAATCCGCAAACTAATACGCGGATACCTTCGCTGCGCAAAGGTTAGGACTGATTCTGGAGTTACCGTCTCTTTTAAGTCTGAGATCTTATCTGAGATCGAAGCTTTCTATAGCAAGTTGTATACGTCGCACGCTCCTCATTCCGATACCTTGATCCGCGTGCAAGCCTGACACGACATTTGTCAGGCGATCTTCCGAACGCCAGCTTGAATGAGATTAGTCTAGCTCTTGCACAGCTTAAAGAGGGAAAGGGGGAAGTGACAAACAGCCGCTGCGCCTTGCTTTGTGGGCTGTTCTGGAAGTTTTACAGCGATGTCAGGTCGATTGGCGATACGTCGAAATACTTTGGTTCCGCCGACGATATCGTTGTATTGGCCGAATTGTTGGAGAGCTTGCAGGAAATGTTGCACAGCCTAAATGAATTATCCCAACGTATTGGCCTTAGGATGTACTTGAACAAGACAAAGGTGAAAAAACAACTTGAAGACAAAGGTGAAAAGACAAAACATGTTCAACGACCACGTTCTCCCTAGGCCGGTCAATGTCGATAGTGCTGTTCTCGGAGTCGTAGACGAATACGTCTACCTTGGGCAACCATTGCAATTAAGTGGACATAACTTCGAGAAGGAAGCCGATAGAAGGATCCAGTTGGGTTGGGCAGCATTCCGGAAGCTTCATCACATTCTCACTTCGCCTATAACGCAGAGTTTGAAGACAAAAGTCTTCAACCAATGCGTTCTCTACATGATGGGTCACGGGGCCGAAACATAGCCTCTTAATTTAGGACTGGTCTGGAAGTTTGAGGTAGCTCAACGGGCCATTGACCGTGCTATGATGGGGGGTTTCTCTGTCCGATTGAATTCGTAACGAAGTCATAAGGCAGACATCTAAAGTGTCCGATATCACGCGTCGAATGAACTCGCTGAAGTGGCAATGGGCTGGTCACACACTAAGAAGAAACGATGGCCAGTAAGGTTCTGGATTGGAGGACGTGCTTAAGAAAAGGAAGTGTTGCTTGACCTTTCACCAGGTGGGAAGACGATTTCCGTGCAGTAGCCGGTCCGGGATGTATGCGAGTAGCAGGAGATCGGCGTCTTGGCGTTCATTGAAGGAGGCCTATGTCCAGCAGTGGGCCGATAAGGGCAGATAATGATGATGACGATGATAAAACAACCGTTTGAGGCGTGTTTATGACATTTGAACCACATATATCTTTCAAGTCTCAATCGTTGAACCTGAACATATCCGCTTCACCAACGCTAAGTAAAGTATCTAAAAATAAAAAGTCCGACGGAACCAGGATTGAGACGAAGGTCCTACAAGGGTCCATTCTGGAACCATTTCTTTTCTTATTTGTAATATAATAACTTGCTCTAGGTAATGATAATTAAGAGATGGTCCTGTCTGCTGTTTATAGTTTCTTTATCATAACGCAAGAAACTAGTTCTCACTAATTGATCTTAACAGGTTTAGTGCAAATAATGTATTACTCAATAGTAAAAGGACCTAACGTTAGACAGGTTAATGACACCACCGCACCATGGTGAAGCCTTGTCGTGGCGTTGGGGCTCAGTAGCATGGGATGAACCCAGGCGAAGCCAATTGAACTGAGAGGGATGCTTTTTGCACCCCTCTTATAAGAAGGGGGAATAAAGCAAAAGGAGGAGGCTCTTTTGCACACGGGACAAAGGACGAGGATGGGATGCTCACTCCATTGCACTGTCCCAAAGTTGTTGAGGTTATCCTGTGGGGTACAGGGCAACCCTGCTGTAGATGGGGCGTCGGTCTCTTAGGGAACTAAATAGCAGTCGATTTACCCTGATTTGTTGTTTCAGAGCATCTCAACAAAGGCGGCACTGAAGGCACCCGCGGTGGTTTTTGTAGGTATTCACCATTACAATGTACCGCAAGTCCCACACACCACTGGACCCTCCCACGTAATGCGTTTAAATGCGTTTCGCCGCGTCAGAAATATATAAATAAAAAGGTAAACAAAACCAGCTGAGTTTGTGTCGCTGGCCCGTCTCAGGTAATGGTTAGGGTTCAACACGTAGTAGATTTATTTAAAATTCGAAAAAAGTATTTTTTTTTTGAATAAAAAGAAATTCAAACTAATTCATTTAATTTCACTGATGATTGATTACGTTCCTATATTTTTATTAAATCAACAGATACACAGCAGAATAAACGACTTTTTTAAAAACGTTTGGCTGAGCCCTTAGGGTTCCAAATAATATGATGTTCCAAATCTTTGAATCTTAATCTCTCGCTTATCAGTTAGAACACATTCTGATACGGTTCCCTTTTATATCTCTTATAGTTTTATTGGTTCTTCTTCAGATCTTTAAGTTTCTGAATTAAATTATAGCATAAATTTCTAGTGTATACATTTGTACTCGTAGCTTATATTTTATTCTCCTATATGTACAGAATAGCTATTTTACAAAAAAGTGAAATAAATAAACCCACGCAGATTCAGGTCTTCAATATTTTGCTAGTTGTGTAAAAAATACATTTGAGTTAAAGTGACGTGTGGAAGTATTAAAAGAAGTAATACACGATCTAGATCTTAACTTTAAAATAAATTTATACGAAAGGAATTCTTGTGGCACATTTGTAATGACTACATACTGCCTGGAATATATGTAAAAATTATCTTTTTTATAAGTCTTGCTAAATAGCACAGACATGGTTTTATCATTTTCCAAACGGTTTTGGCTTTGTTTTTACTCCTTATTATCCTTTCTTTCCAAGAATCCTTTTTCTTTCGCAAAGCATTTTGAACCGAATCTAATGTTAACGCTATGCTCTTTGCTGAATTTAAATGTTCCACTATTTTAGATAGTTGCTGATCATGTTTTTCACTAGAGATCGAATATGGGTTGTACTGGTCTGCGCACTGGATGGTAACTAGAGTAACTGTAACAAAATGTAAAATGTGATGTTTACTATGTCCGATAGGCTTGTGTTTGACTGCTTGTATCTGAAAACTCAGTAGACGATAGAGAATCTCCGGGAAATGAACCTATTTACTTCTTTACTCTTGGTTTTCCAACTTAAAACAACAAAACTTTGGGTTCCCAAACCCTTAACTAGGAGTTTCTTTAAGTTTAAAAAGTAAACAATAAGTCTGTTTTGTTTATAGCTTCAAACACATATTTGTATATCCTATACTTTTGTAATGAGACAGGAAAGTTCAAGTAAATACATTTTTAAAATGAAATTTTGACTTCATCTTTCTGTTAAATATAGTAGAAATAGGTACCATACGCCTACATCTGAAGGGTGATACATTTACAGTAAAACAATTTAAAAACCTCACCAAGAAGTGCCATACAAAGTATCATCTTGAATCGTTAGGTATACCATTCAAGTTTTATAATATAAATCAGGAATATAAGTCGTTGATAATGTCCTGTAACTTATTATCATTACACACAACCAATCTCTTCATCATAATAATTTTATTCATGCTTTGATAATTAGAAAACAAAGTTATGATCAAAACAAAAATTATACATTGTAATTTGCAAGCAGTCGAGCACATCGAGAAATATTGATATGAAAAGGATGAATTTGATCGTTTTTTCTCAATATTATCAAAAGATACTTGGTTCTCTTTGATACCAACTTTATTTCATACGTTGCATAATGGAAAACGATGTGATATAATTTATTTTGTACTTTCACATGCATACAATTTTGGAAATTATGAAACACATTTAAGCGACCTTAAGTCGGAACTGAAAAGTGAATTTAAAACGAAAGATAAGATTATGTTTGTGTCAATTTTTTAGGCGTATTTTTTTTTTGGAAGGACCAACTACTGGTTGGCGACGCTACTGCACCCGCACCTACAGTACATCGAACTAGGGAAGACTTCTGTGTGTTCTGGTTTGGGGAGATGATAGGGAGACAGACCTCCCTCTTTCTCCGCAGATGGGAAGAGATGTTACCGGGTTGTTTGTGGGTTTCCCCTATAGTGATTATTTTGGGACCGAAAAGGGAGAGACGACCCCCTCTCCATGCTAGTGGGACGGCGCGCACACGATGCCGTTTATGATGCGGTGACGTGGATATGGATATATAAGCTCATTTCTCGTTTGGCTTGTCCAAAGCGGCCGGCCTTCATCATCGCCTCTGACGGGCGGGGTTTGATTCGTGTTCGAAATCAGCAAAAGCCAAGATAAGAGTTTATTATTATTAGATCTCTCCAAAGATCGCGTTTATATTGATTCGAAGTTAAGAGGTTAGATCTCTCGATTTATGGATATGGACGGTCTTACTCGTAAGCGGTGTGTGAGTTTGTCAATCTGTAAGTCATCTGTCATAAATGTGTTACTATATGTGAGGTCTCAACGCCTACCCACTGGTTTGAGGCGGTGTACATGGTATTAGTTCCAGCAGGAAAATGCATTTATGCACCATCCAGCTGTCCCAAGTGGGCCCGAAGGGAAAGTCGGGCGCAAGTTGTGAAGCGATAGCTACTACCGACTAATAACTGCTATCCGTTAGTTGGACCTATTGCCCTGTTCAGAACGTTGTCTAGGTGATTCTTAAAGGTCATCGACCTATCGAGAGTGTCGCCTAGATATTTTACCGACTCTGCTCTTGGTATCTCGCTACCATAGAGCATCATGGGAGGCATGTTTTCTCCTCTATGCGTTGGGGGTGTTTCGGGAGAAAAATATGGACTTTCTATTTTCTGCGTTTACATTTTCCAAGTTTGGTGACGGCCTTTTGGAGTAGTTTGGCTCGCTTGTTGGGACGTACGGTGTCATCCGCTAATAGCTGGACGGTGGGTTGTCGTGGTATGTCGCTAGTGTACAGGTTGAAGCGGGTAGGAGAGAGAAATGATCCTTGAGGAACACCGGTTCTGAGGGGACGAGGAGAGGACAGAGTGCACTCTACTTTGTAGCGGAATTGCGCTGTTTGCAAGGTAAACTGCTTATGCTGATCATAAGCAGTTTACCGTTCGATACCGGTCTGTCAGGAGGTCTTAGTTGGTATAGTTTAAAGATGAAGAATGATTACTTACTACATCGAAAAGGACAGCGCACGTGCCGCGTGGACGACTTCTTATTTGAGCCCCGCGTGAGTACGTACGCCCTGAGGCGCCGTGCTTTTTGTGGGAAGTCGTGGCTATCGCGAATTTTCCTCGTATCAAGGTTCTTAGGCGTGCTAGAATTATCCTTTCATAGATTTTACCTAATGTATTAATGAATTGTATGTGGAATGTTAAGACGCTAACTAGAAAGGAGATTTGAAAGATAGGGACTGTCATTTGTGTGGACTAGTCATTGTTTTGTGTTTGTGGATTGTTTGAATTCTTGATGTATAAAGAAACAAATCCGCGTTAGATTGTTTTCTACTAAATGTATACTAATGATATAAGGCTGAAGAAATTTTAATTTGTTTGTTTAAACACAAAAATCTCAGGAACTATTGGCACTGGTGGGCCTAGCTTGTTTAAAAAAAATCATCTGGCTTTATCCGTTGCCACTCAGCTGCTTATCATTTCATTACGAGAAGATTACTATGTGAAGGTTTTCCCACTTTATTTTTTTGAACTGCTAGATGCTGACGGAAGTGTCCAGTCCATCGGTTACTATAACACACGTCGGGCCTAGGTGAGGTTGTGGTCGATAGGGTGACAGGCCCCCACCTTTCACGCAGATGTGAAGGATGCATCCCGGTAGTTATTTACGATTAGCTAAAGTAAGTATTATTATCTTACGAGTGAGCTCGTTGAGCTATGATGGGGGCAATCATCTCCCCCTTCCACCGCGGGCGGGTGGAACGTACTTTGTTTATGGTTGAAATACTCGTACATACTGTATTATACATCTAAACAGCTCAAACAATCTGGACAGAGTAAGCTATATTCAGGCCCATTACTACTTGGTTAATAAGGAAAGATGAGAAACATTATGCTATCTTTGTCTGCCTAACCTGATATGCGCATTGTGCCGAGAAAAATACATGGCACGGAGATAAATAGCAAACCACATTTGCTTTCTCTTTTGATCTTGACGGACGCGATTTGGACTGTCTTTCCCACTCTATTTATAGTGTCGTTCTAGCCGAATTTCAACCACGGTGGCCATATCTATATCTCTATCTATACAGCCAACTGCACAGCACATTTTATAGTGCACAACAGGCAAAAGTGCACTCCCACTACCCCCATTCTCCTGTTCCTATGGGATGGTAATACGACACGACCGGAGAGAAATCAAGCAGGAGCGACGGCTTCAAGTGTTCTGCGAGGCCCGGGTCTTAACCTCGGTGGTGTAACACCGCCGACTTTTTGACTTCGGACTGTTATTAAAAATTGAAAAATCTCAATAACGCTTTGGTCAAACCCGGGACCCGGGACTCGAACCCGGGACCTCTCAACTGTGGTTGAGCATATTACCTCCACGTACTCCATTGAGGAACAATAAGAACAAATGAAACTAGTGGGCAAGTCTCGATTTAAAATATATTAAAATATATTACAAAAGCTTTACATATATAACTTACATAAATAATATATACTATTACCTAATTTATAAATTTCTCAATAAATTGGAATAACTTTCTTAACATTTTCTCCAAATTACGTATACAAGGCTTTACCATTTTCCACAAGGAAAATTTTTTCTTATTTTGTTCAATATCATAACTTGATCTTTTTTTCTTCGACATATTGTTTTCCATTACTTGCGCATACTTTTTAATGGCAATATGTTCCGGTAAATTTGTGTATTCCATCATTAAGGACATTAATTGATCAATTTCTTCATCATGGAGCAATTCCTTCTGGTTTGCGCATTGGAAGAACGCTAGAATTGCTAAAAAACAAAATATAATTTAAATAATTTTACTTTTTTATGATCAACGAGCTGGGGGAGCGGCTACCCTGATGGGTCAATAAAAAAATAATGTGTGTGCTTGTGTACACACTTTAAAGGTTATGCTTTATTGTCATAAAAAGAGAAAAATCTTTAAAAAAAAATTTTTGGTGGCGATTTTTCGTGACGGTGTGCGCGCGCATCGTAAAAATTGACTATCATCATTTTTCCCCGAAAGAAGTATGACTTAAAAGAAATACAGAACAAGGGAAGAGATGTTGTATCTAAATTCTAGCAAAATAAAGCGAACACATTCAGTCGTCCCTTCTGTGTCTTATCCCATCATTATCTGTATCTTCTAGGTGTGAGATGTGTTGCCACTTCCGGCACACTCCAATCCCGGACAATGTAATGCGTGCTCAGATGATCTGAGAAACATTTAACAACAGTTGCCCGACCCGGCAATCGAACCCAGGACCCAACGCGGTTAACGATCTTAACAGGCGACACCCGCACCTTCACACCACTGAGGCGATATACTTTTGTACTGTTACTCTATTAATACAGTAAAATACATAGATTTCAATTAAAATAGAATAAGTTATTCTAACCAACCATATTACGTGCATCAAGGAAAAGTCAATTACAACTTTTACAATAGATTAACTTTTCTATATCAAGATGGCGGTTTTTAATATCAAAGTGATAATATAGATAGAGAAGGGATGCAAGAGGCAGCTATATGACGGCGGGTAGGTGACTTGGTTAATAGAGAAGGGTGATGAGAACACATTACTATCCTTGTTTATCTAATGTATTTAATAAACATAAACAGTACAAAATACTTACCAACGAGTTGCAGACAAGGTAACATTTTGATTGGTACCTAATGTTCACCAATCAAATTTTTTTCTTGACCAAAAACATAACTTGTTAAAGATGTCTAGAAAAAATAGACTTAGTTGTTATAATGGTAATCATGTTACGATCGTAAAATTCGTTATAATTGAAAAAGAATTGAACATTTTAATCATGCAGTCATTCGTGAGAATAATTGTTGATTCAAGAGGTTTTCCTTTCTCTTAAGTTTTCAGTTCGTAATCAAAAATGTGATGACACGATATTTGTGGTTGAATTTTGTGATCACTTCGGAATCTGCCCGTTTTTTTTTAAAGTAAAACTTGTTCTTTTTACGCTTGACTCGTGGTGTAACCTGGTGAATACAAGAGATAGTTACGCCTCATGGCCTATACGCCTATAGGTCTTGATGGAATGGAATGGATTGATTATGGCCAATCAGTGAAGGTAGAGAGAGAGTGTGTGTGTGTATGTGTGAGAGAGAGAGTTACATGGAATATAATGGAGAGGATATATGTTAGTAAAGATAGAAAGAAAGGCTCGTTTCGTATATTTTTAAGGCAAGAGAGAGAGTAGTCTTTATTCTGGTCATTTATCTCTCAATAACTTTGTCGTGGATGTCAGTTCGACCTCAACTTCGGTTGCGAGCAGACGTGTCTTTCGACTGTGCTCGCCCGCCTTTGTTGTGTCCGACGCTATTGTCCGCTATTGTTCGCAGTGCCAAGTGTCCGCGCGGTGCCTTTGTGTTGTGTGTCTCCACGCCGCCAGTGTCGGACACACGGGTCCGCCGCGCCGCCTTTGTTCGCTTTGTCCTCAAAGCGGTCCGTGTGAAGGTCTATTGTGCCTTGTGTGAAGTGTCCGCCGTCTCGTTTCGAAGAATTAGTTAAAGCGGCTCCCTCGATCCGCATTCCGTTGCTCTTACGTTAGAGTTAACCTTTGAAAAAGATTCGCGATTAAAGTGAGAAGTCACACGTGCTGCCTGCCGCGCCGGTAACTTGCACATCTCGCAGCTAAAACCGTAAGTAGAGTTAAATTACTAGGGCGATAAAACACACCCTATTACAAATAGGACACCCAACCATACTTACTCACCCCCCCGCACAGCGGGAGGGCCTCAATTAAAAAGGCCAAAAGTTTTCAAAAATTTTAAAAATATAATTTGAAGAAGTCACGCCTGCCGGTCAAACGGCACAAACAGCCATCGAGGATGGCTAAGGATAAGAAATTTAAGGAACTCTATGAGTTCCTTAAAGCTAACTATCCCGACGCAGCGGACGACTACGTGAAAACGTACGACAGTTCCGATGCCGAGGAGGAGACCTCTACCACAGAGGCCATGTCGACGTCGGGTGCTAGCACCTCAGACTCGAGCTCAGACGACGGCTTCGCGGTCGTCAAAAAAAAGAGGACGACGACGAAGAAGAGGAAGCGCGGGAAGCGGAGACTCTGCCGGGGAGTCTGTCAAATCAGACACAGCCGCCCCATCCGCCATGGCGGTGAAACACACGGCGGCGGAGATCACCCACGCCCCGACCGCGGGACCTTCGTCGTCCCCCAAACCGCCATCGAAGGCGGCCCCGGTTGCCATGGAGGTACAAACTCCCGCGACCGCAAACAACAAGCGTCCACCACCCATCATCGTCCACGATGAATGTGAGTGGAAAAATGTGACGAAAACAATAGACGAGGAATGTATTAATTACATTTCCGTTAGAAACGGCATACGTGTAAACACCGCTTCCCCCGGTGAACACCGCCGACTAGCGGCACTACTCCGACAGCGTGGTATTATGTACCACCTGTACGCCCTAGAGGAGGAGCGCCACCTGAGGGTGGTGATAAAGGGCATCCCTAAAGTGGTCACCACTGAGGAGGTGGCGCAAGAGCTGAGGGACAAGAAGATCCCAGTGGTGGAGGTACACAGGATGTACCGACTGGAAAAAAGAGAGGGCACGCAGACGCAAGTGTCGTTCAACATGTTGCTGGTCGTTCTGACTCTATCTCCTGAGAGCAAGGAGATATATAACGTCCGAGCAATCAGCAAAGTAACGAACTTCCGCTTCGAGCCCGCGAATAAGAGGAGGGCACCAGGCCAATGCCATCGGTGCCAACTCTATGGGCACTCGGCGCGAAATTGTTACGGGCGCCCCCGGTGCGTTAAGTGCCTGGGCGATCACGCCACCGTGGACTGTCTCAGAGACAGGACCTCCTGCATGCGTGTTGTGTGGCCAGTCGGGCCACACGGCCAATTACAGGGGGTGCCCAAAGGCCCCCAAGATATACAAAAAGAGGGCCCAGAAGCCCCAAGGGACGCCGAGGCCCCCACCCAGGGGGCCGAGAGCCCCCCAAGCGCCGGCACAAAAGCGCCCGACCGCGAAGCAGGTGGAGCAGGTCGAGTACATCCCTGCCCCCCTACCCACAATGAACGCGTGGTCCCGACCGTTGAGGGCCACAGGGCCCCCAGCGGCACAAAAACCCCTCCTCCCTACCCCCCCGCAGCCGCAGAGGGCATCGAAGCCCCGGGCACCCGAGGGCCAGAGGATAAACGCGGCCGCGCCGCAGAAGGCGACTCCGCCTCGAAAGCCACAACACGCACCCCCACAGGGCTGCAGGGCCGAGAGAATAGTTGCAGATTTTGAATTCCTGGCGGAATTCATAAGGGCAGTGGACACGGAAGAGGTCCAGCTATTCGCCCGAAAAGTGAAATATGGCACCATGGCGGAGAAGATCCAAGCCATGGTGGATCAATCAGCGCTGGTCGACACGATCAAGCGCATGACCAAATAAGCCTCCAATGGCCACGACGGGGAGGATTAAACCACTCTCATTGCGATTGGTGTCGTTCAACGCGAACGGCATCAGATCCAACTTACATGAGATGCGGGACTTCCTCCCACGTAATAAAGTAGACATCCTACTAGTGCAGGAATCGTCCTTAAAACCGACACAAGCAAATCCGCGTATCAGCAATTATAATATCACTCGGAATGATAGAACTCGATCCCGTCTTGGAGGTACGGCCATATATTACAAGAGAGCGTTACACTGTATCCCTCTCGACCCGCCCCCGGTAGAAAATCTAGAAGTCTCATTATGCAAACTATGCATGATCGGCCATCCGCCTATCACCATAGTCTCTGCATACCAAACCGGCCAGAAGCCGCTCCTAGTCAGCGACCTGGAAGCCGTCTTCAATATCTTAGACGACCCTGCCATTCTGGCCGGGGACCTGAACGCCCACCACAAAAACTGGGGCAGCAAGCACAACAATAGACATGGAACAACATTATCAGATTTTGCCGATGATCATAACATCGTCATCAACGCGCCGTATACGCCGACCCGTTACGCTCACGCGAACGCG
>JAFELO010000318.1:94120-117411 GCA_017140195.1 Eumaeus atala | reverse complement strand
TTTAAATTGACCTCGATTAAGGGCCACTTCAAAGAACTCTCTCAAAAGTTCTTCGATAGGGCCCTGAATCACCCGAACAGTCTTATAAGAAAGACGTCGGTGTATGATCCGACGCTAATAACCGACTCTCGATATCGTCGGCCGAAGCACGTATTGCACGACGCCGACGACGCGATAGCCGTAGCAGTTGCTAAGTCCACCCTTGCACACAAGCAAAAACACACCCAGACACGCATCCGCAGTAAAATGCCACTAGGGCAAACCCACGGATAGCAGGTTTTAGTCGGTAGTAGGTAGTAGTTATCGCTACACGACCTGACCCGACAAACTCTTCAGGCCCCCTTGGGTCGGTTGGACAGTGCATAAATGCATTCCCCTCCTGCTAGAACCAATACGATATACACCGCTCGTACCGGTCGAGCGTTGAACCTTCCATATAGTTACACAGCTATAAGACATATGACTGACAGAATGACAAACTCACACACCGCTTACGGAAACGAGCCCGGGTTCGAATCCGTGAGACGTGAGCTTAGATGAATGTAGAAATAAAATAACGCGATTTTAGAGAGCTCCAATAATAAAAACAAAATATGATCACGGCTTCTAGCCGATTTGAAGCGCAAATCGACCCCATCCGTCGGTGGGTGGGGGCTGACAAGCCAAACCGAAAGACGAGCTCAACTCTCCTTATACAGGTCCCGTAAAATTAAACGGCACCGTGCGCGCGCCGTCCCACTAGCGTGGGGAGGGGGGCCGTTTCCCCCTTTTCGGTCCCAAAAATAAATCACGATAGGGTAATGCCCACAAAAATTCCTGTATGCTTCTTCCCATCTGCGGGAAAAGAGGAGAGTCTGTCCCCCTTTCGTCTACCTAAAACCTGAAGACAAAAAGTCTTCCGTGGACCCGACGAACTGTAGGGGCCATTGCAACAGCTCCGCCATCACTAATAGATCCCTCTGAAAAAAAAAAAAGTCGTGGATGAAACTAGCATCATGGATTTTCAGTATAGAAGTAGAATATGTATAAGCATGGTATATTTAAAGTTTTTATCAATTTGTACCAGTAGTCAAGAATTGTAACCAGGGCAATGTTTCTTGATTTTGTTACTCGCTGACTGACACACGGATCATCATAAATCTTAGGCACTTCTACCAGACAGAAGTTTCAAATTTAGAATACAGTTAGTCTTTCGTGTCTATTTTTCGATTGAATTATCTAATACCTATACACCAACTACGTAAGTAATTTTGTAATCCTATACTATATATAGGAATTTGAGGAATCAGTGTTCCTGTATATTTCGGGAGTGAGGCGGAAGATTGTTCCAGCACTACGATGCAGCGTACTTAAAACTGCCCCGAAATGCTGCTGTACGGTGAATGGGTGTGCACAGCGTCCAGTCTGCAGATCTAGTATTATGTGAGGAGTTGATGTCTCATGCCCAGTCCAGCTTATTATGAAGATAGACAAGTACTCCACGCTTCAGAAACAGAAATACTTTGTGCAGCGCTCTGTGTTTGTATATGTGTATGAGTGTATTTGTGTGTGTGTGTAAGTTTTATTTGAGTAAATTTGTCGGTGGCCTTATAGATCAAGATTTAGCAACCATTCTTTGAGCAGATATTTATATTTATCATTTGTGAATGGACAATGTACTGTTTATTTTATTATAGAGACAGTTTGCTTGGTAACATTAAAAACGAGAGAAAATCGTGTTAAAACGTACACTTCACAAATCTTACCCTTTCTGCATCCATTACACACCTTTTCGGGTTCATATTTGATTTGGGATGTTTCTTAACAACCGTGTGAGATGGAGGTCGGTGGTGGGGAGACAGAACGGAAGAAAATGACTGACTTTCAAAACAGCACTTTGAACTCTTTCAATTTTAAGCCGATGGGCTTTTGTAGCGCCTCCCCACGATGTTATACAGTATGTCTGAAATTGAGGTTGCTTTTTGTAGTTTGGGACATAGACAGTTCAAGTTGTTATTGTTATTGCAGGACAGAGATACTATAATACTGTCTGAGATAGAGTTAGTGTCTGGGGCTCTCATGGAAATCATCAGATATTTTGTTTCTTTTACGTTTAGTGTAAGCAAATTGTCCCGAAGCCATGTACTTCCTACATTAAATCTATTTCGAGCACCAACGCTAGCATCATCCCAAGTATCTCCACTGAACACCAAGGAAGTGTCATCGGCGAATGTTATAATCCTGGCTGTAGGCAGTTCAAGTTCACAAAGATCATTTATGTAGGCAAGAAAGAGCGTTGGACCAAGAATGCTGACCTGTGGGCCATATTCTACTTAAATCTCCTCACTAATTGTCAATTTTAACACGTTGAGTACGCTTAGATAAACAGCTTTTAAACAGGTTTAGTTGTAAGCCCCTGACCTCAAGACGTTCCAATTTGTCTACCAGGATCGGTACAGATACCGCGTCAAATCCCTTCGCCAGGTCTAAAAATATGGCAACAATCTTTTTTTTGTCGATATTTGTAACTATAAAGTTTATTAATTCATTCAATGCATCTGAAGTTAACTTTTTTGATCTAAAACCAAGTTTAGATCCTGATAGTAAACTGTCCTCTTCCAAAAATTTAACTAGCCTCTTATTAATTATACGCTACAAGCTTTTAGATAAAGCAGGAAGAACCGAGGTGGGCCTATCTTGTTTACACAACCACTATCCCCCACTCCGGTGTATTGGACGAATTCTAGCTTTCTTTAAGGACGTTGGAAAAACTCCAGCTGATATCGACAAGTTGCAGACATATGTTATTGGGCCTGTTAGTATGTCGTTATTTAGTTTTATAATGTCCATCATATCCAAACCAACAGCACTTTCACTCTTCAGGTTTGAAATCATTGTATCAATTTCCTTTTCGTCCCTTGGTAACTTTACAAAGATTTTGGTGTCTTAAGTTTACGCGAATGTTAGACATTACAATAAAACTACTTTTACAGATTTTATCGCGGTTTATTAACTTATTTATGTAGCCCGACGTTTCAGAAGCTTTACAGCAACCATGGACACGGATTCACCTCTCAAACTGCGTCGAGTTAGGCGTAGACAGATGGCGCGAACGCGCCGCCGCGATTGAGCGCCGGGGGCCCGCACGCTCGACGCTTACCACGTCACGCTCTTCTATGTTGACTCCTAATTTTTTTGTGATGAGGTCGACTATATGATATAGATTCTCTCCATCGAGTTCCGTGATACCGGCGATTCCGATATCATTTTGTAGAAGTTCTTGATCGCGATCATTCAAGTCTAGCCCAAGCTGAGATACTTTGTCACCGTTGCTATCGTCGGGCTTACGTAAACTTTCTACTTTGCTTATCATGCCCGAACGATAATATTTTTTTTGTACAGGCTGAAAACTCCGTACGCAGTAGCTACTATACGGACTTCATCGTAGCCTCAACACCACCCAAGCTCTTATTGTCATCATAATCTGCAGTTACTGCGTTTACACATGATTTGCACGTCCACTTGGGGGCAGAAATATTGCCCGGGCTGAGATTAATGAAGCATCCACGGTGACAGGTTTGTGAACATCTTCGGCACCTAACGCTGTCCGTAGCAGATGTGAACTTGCCACAACTAGAACATTTGCTAGCCATGTTAAATTATTATAAGGAACACAATAATTAAAATTATCTGTCAATTAATACGATGAATCATCAATAGACGTCACCATACATAATATCAGATAATTAAATTGTTTCGCTTTTATGTTGCTTTAGTAGTTTTGTTAAGAAATATAACTGTAATAGAATTAATTGTACTCTCTGAGTCAGTCACGAAAAGTCACCAAAAAACGTAGTCACACATTTTTCACGGTAAATAGGACAAACTCAGTTCGACCCTTTTTATCACTAGTGACGCCCATAGACATGCGGATATCTTATTATATAGCTGCGTTTCCCTCCTTTCTTTCGTCATTGAACCACTGACTAACAAAATGCGACAAAGCTCCCATTTTACGGCCGTATTATGTGGGCGCCAGGTATTCACCCGGTAATATTGGCCCTAAGCATAATTGTGCTAATTCCATACACACTGATCATCAGAATAGAACTAGTGCCCATATAAAACAAAGGGAAACATATCCAAACTAGGATCATGGAAGATCTGGTGTACCTGAGGACCCTACAAGAAACCGTGACATACCAGCAAGATCGCTAAAGTTATCGACGTTCGGTGTTCACAAAATAATATGTTTTGTGGTTAGCAAGTAACCACGATCAATGTATTTTGTGGTTAGCAAGTAACCACGATCAATGTATTTTGTGGTTAGCAAGTAACCACGATCAATGTACTTTGTGGTTAGCAAGTAACCACGATCAATGTATTTTGTGGTTAGCAATTAACCACGATCAATGTATTTTGTGGTTAGCAAGTAACCACGATCAATGTATTTTGTGGTTAGCAAGTAACCACGATCAATGTATTTTGTGGTTAGCAAGTAACCACGATCAATGTATTTTGAGAAGGGTAGGACTGAACGGCCTCCTGTCCTCCTACATTCCAATGAGCTACCGGCTACTCACAGATCGCATGAAACGCTACAGCATAGCTCACATTACGGTGGTACCCTGCGAACGAGAGGTACCTCCCCGATAGTGCCGGCCCATTTCGGCTGCAATGCAGTATGGCACCACCTCCTACTAAGTTGTCTAACACAAAGTAACATTTTTGAACTATTTTTGTTAGGTACTTGCTACTGTATTGGCAACTAACAATCGACGAATATCCTACATAAAGATAATATAGATAAAGAAGGGATGTCATAAGCAGTTATATGATGCCAACTGGTCGTCATGGTGAATAGAGAAGGAAGATGAGAATGCAGAACTATCTTTGTCTCCCAAGTTTGCCCATTGCGCACAGAGAATTGAATGAAAACAGGGACAGAGAGTGAACCGCTTAGACGTCTGCATTTTAGGCTGGCTTCTCTTCTGTAAATATATTATCTCTATGGTAACCTATCTATATTATAGTATTTATACTTTATACCTAAGAAATTATTTTATAGCGGCTAGTAATGCTAGCAGATTAAGATAATTGAAACACAATTAAAACATTGTAAATGTTATCGAGCAAATTAGAAATTACAATTGAAGTAAATTACATTTTTTATCGGTAGGTATCTAACCTTTTAAATCCGTCTCCGTTTCCCTCATTTTCTAATACCAATGGGCCAGTAATCAAACAAGAGTGGAGAGAAGTTAAGCGTTCTATAGTTCGACTGGAGAGAGATCCCGTATACCGTATCCGATGGCATAGGCCTCCTGTCATATTCCACCTCCCCTCCACTATTGGAGAGACCTTTGAAATCAAAGGGATTACCAGTAATTTTGTTAAATAAAAACGGGGTGATAATATAGGATTATACGTCGGGATCCATTCGTCTCGACATATGTCGGGTCGAACTCCATTAAAGTTTTTGGACACGAAACGAACTTGCCTTCGTTCGTTATACCATTTTTTAAATACGGTATGTATTGTACGTAACAATGGTTAGAACAGGTTAAGGAGACGATCCCCACTCTGGTTCAAGCCTTGTCGTGGCGGTGTTGGTAGCCTTGGTTGAACTAAGGCGAAGCCATTTGAACCGAGGGGATCTTTGTACCCCTCTTATAAGGAGAGGGGACTAAAGAGCTGGAGGAGGAGTCGCTCTTTGTACCCCTCTTATAAGAGGAGGGGACAAAAGAGAAAAAGGTGGCGGCGCGTTTGCGTACGGGGCAAGGGACGACGATGGGAACCTCACCCCATTGCACTGTCCCAAAGTCAGTGGGGTTGTCCTGTGGTATGAAACAACCCCGTCTGTAGGGGTGGCGTCAGTCCCTTCGGGGGCTGACTAGCCATCGAGGTGCCCTGATGATTTGTTATTCCCGGGCATCTCACTAAAGGCCGCACGGATGGCACTCGCGGTGGTTTTTGTGGGTATTCGGCACTATCATGTGATACCCACACACCACTGGACCACTAGAAGCAAATTGGGAGGATTAAAAAGCTTCTTATAAAAGGTGTGCAAAGAGCTGCCAATTCCTCGGTTCAATTGGCTTTGCTCTAGGTGTCTCGGATCACCCCAGGCCACAGACTGGACCCCTCCGCTACGACAAGACTTGAACCATGGTAGAGAAATAAAGTTAAGCCAAAAAGGTCAAATAACGTCATGGCAATATGACATAATAACGTCATATATGGTCAAATGACGTCATGGCAGAAGAAGTGTTCCATTACGAGGACACTGCATCTAACCACGATTAGGGATATTTTCAAAGTCAAGGATGAGTAAAATGAGTTTGTAGATATAGTATTATTATAAGAATATTTTCAGGAATATTTTAGGACATGAATACCAATCATTGGATATTCAAACACCAACATAACCCTAATATTCCACTGGTGATACCCTGGACAGTAAACAAGTAATTATCTAAGAATCCGTTATAGAAGGACTGCTGTAATTACACAGAAAAACTTACACAGAACCGATATGAATACAAAGAACAGGTTAAGAAAGGGAACACCCGCGATGATAAGTTGTCGTTACCCTACGATGTGCAGTATAAAAGTCCCTGTAGCGCTTCAGGCATCATTCATACTTTAGCTTCCACTTAGCTCATACGTTAGTTTTGTAATTATTGTATGAGTTTTATAAAATTTATTATATAAGAAAATTATATTGTAAAACTTTGATATATTTCAAAAATATATTTTTTAAAAAGAAGCTTCGTTTCAAATATTTTGACTCACATACATCATTCCGTATTGTAAGTTTCCGAAGGTCTAGTAGAGAAGACGACGGAAGGAAGACTGCTGTCATGCTGCTGGTACATGTGAATGGTAATGCTGATTTCTATGTGTGTCTGTAGCCACTAAGCTTTATTTCATTTAACTTCCTTTCAGTATTAATGTCAAATATATATAATATTTGGAGCTGGAGACTTTTTAGGCTATGTAGGACTTAGCTACACAGCCTTGTCCATTCAAGTCCGGGGCCGTAGCAATTGCTAATTTTGCTACGTGGTTAACCTGCACACTATATTATCACGCGCTTGTATTATCACGTCGTATTATTTTGAAGTCTATAGGACAGGAGCATACTGCCAGATAGTAGTACGTTCTGTTAATTTGACTAGTGAGCTGCGAGGAGAGCTGGGGAATTCAGGAAAATTAATTAATTAATTTTGATGGCTGCGCATATTTTTAGTCAAGTGGTGATGGAGAAATGATAATAGGTGTGTGTGATGATCTCGAAATAGACTGCCACAAGGTTGCTATTTCTCACACATCTATAATTAAGGTGTACACCGAATGTCTTGTTACAATAAAATACGCAGGTGTTCTAAAATGTTACAATATTTTAGAACACCTGCATAATATAGCTATGATTGTATGCACTATAATAACGCAGGCTGTCTTTGTAAACCAATAGAACAAGTAAAAAGCGTGACTTACCTCGGCATGAAAATAGACGCAATTCTTTCATGGTCCTCTCATACAGATTATGTTTGTAATAAATTAAGAACATTATTAGGAAAGTTTTACCATCTCAGTTTCAAAGTCCCTCCTTGTACATTAAAATGTCTGTATATGGCCCGAGTTGATTTGATCTAGAGCTTCAAATTAGATTTTTAAAATTATTAGTTAACAATAAAACAAAATACAGCTGCAAAGGAAATTATTATAAAATATGTAAAATCATACCCGTTAGCTTAAAACATAAATATTTAATACAAGTTTATAACTATGATAGCAGTCAGAGGAGTAGCTCAAGGGTGGTCAACAAATACTCTACCAGATTGATGTCGGCAGGTAAATGTGAAGTACTTAGAGTGAGTAATTACTATGGTGACAGAACGTTCAAATAGCGCACTTTTTACCTGCTTCATACTTTGCCTGCTGACATCAGGACACAGGACAATAAAGTTAAGTCTACACGTGAACTTAAAAAATATCTATTAAATAGTTTAAGTTAATATATTTACATACTACATATATATAGTACTGTATAACTTGAGACTGAAGATCTCGCAGTCAGACTGCGTAGGCAGTTTTGTGAGACTATGTATTAGACTAAGTTTTGTTAAATACTGAATAAACGAAAAAAATAATTACCAAAAATAAGTCGTCTTACGACTACTCAAGATGACGGTGTTAGAACTTAGAGACAGAGACGGTGTTAGAACTTAGAGAACCATCGCTCGCCTTTTACGAGCTGCCTGGTAGATAAGCATTTAGCAGGTTCTATACCAACATGGGAACAGTTTAAAATTTTCTATATTTTTCATCTAAAAACATCAAACTAATATAACAGTACAAGAGGTTAAAATGTCAGTTCTTGTTTTGATGATGTATTTCTAAAAAAAAAGTCGACTGACATTCTGTATTTCAGCGGATACGCAGTTTTCTAAGTGCCTATACGAAGTGAAAATAAAACTCATGCATGGTTTCCTGTTTCTTATTTTCAGATATAAATAAAAACGTAAAAAGAGAGGAACTAGCCATATGCGTGTAGCATATAGCGTAGCGTGAGGCTAATAATAATGTAAAATAAGTGCCTATAGCATGCAACACGTGCAATGAGTATTATTGTTTACCGTGTTTTAATGAAGAACATTCTTAATCAATCTAATCTGTCTTTAAAACTTATAATTAACCAGCTTTTTCTTTTTTATAATTAATAAAAGAAATTCAACATTTAAATCGACTCGTTTTATTTCTACTACCATACTCGTACATCACTATAATGGTGTCGTTTCTGGTGCGGCGAGAAGTCAATTTGAACTCAGAAATGATTATTTTTTTACACCTATACTGTTCATTCAATTTAAAAACGCAGCTACTCACTGCAACACTTAATATTCAACTGTATGTTCATATAATTAAAATAATGATATTTCAATGCCTTAACGAAAGTTCTCTTACGGTTTATATGAGCCCGCAACGCACTGGCTGAAAGTCACCCGCAAACAGTGCCGCTGCAATCGTGTTAATTACATCATCGAAGTTTTCACAATGATCATTAATAAAATATTACGTCTGAGAAACTATAAGCGATACTGTAGGATTCTAAAGGTGAAATATTTTTTCAAATCGGTCCGGTGGTTAAGGAGTGTATTCAATGCAAACAAACAAACAATCGAATGATTACTCTTTATAATATTATTATAGACAATTATTATATTGTCAATCAACCAAGCGGGCCCACCAGCTCTTAAACAAATAGTTTATTATAAGTTTGTTGATAGACTGTGACTCTTAGGTTTTTTCCTTATTTGATTATTATAGGTGGATTTTACGTATGGTAACATTTTCCAGGTAAACACTGAGCAATACTTGATTTAAATTGTATAATTAAGTCCGGATTCGCTGGTTGCTACAAAAGTGACAACAAGCGAAATAATTCCTTGCTCTTAATATCATCTAAATGCTTCCATTAATTAATGGGCTTCAAAAAAAGAACATTAACAATTCGACCCATGCGTATGTAATATTACTGGTATTGCAAAATCCACATACTGTAGCAATCACTTGGGGTTTCCAAACAAATATACAAAAATTCATAGGTGTATGTATATATTTTTATTTGCTGACATTTACTTCAACTTAGGAGAACAGTGAATATTTCACCAAAATTGGTTCAAACAAAAAAATATGAAATAAAAAAGGTAATTTAAACAATTAAAGAAAAAGTTTCTAAGACAACGACTTCAACAACGTCATTATTTCACAATTTTTAGTTGATTTTTGAAGTCGATTTAATTTTTTAAATTATTTTTTTATTTCATTCTGGTTCTACCTAGCGGGGGTGCCAGATGCCAGGTGCCAGGCCGTGTGAAACATATTTCTCGTACACGTTTTCTTATCTTGTGCTAGGAATAGCCAGATCCCATACCTGCATTCTGTCAGGCGGCAGCAATGGTCAATAATAGTTTTAATTTTTTTCTTAACAAATGACCAACAGACATCCCTTTCCTGTCTATTAAGGACTTTAACCTAAATTGGCTGGAATGTATTATTCAAAAAGTTTCTTTTGCAATTTTTTATTTCGCTATTCAATCTGGCACGTGAACTATAATTTTCTAATTGTTAGCTAAATTTGACATTTGTCGAGCTGAGATGGTCGTAAAGTAATTAATATCTGCGTTTAGGAATTGATTGTGATTATATCATAATCTAAAATTATTTTCCACCATTTTTACTAGAATGGATTTAGTTTTTAATTATTTGTGTTATTTTTGATACATTTTCGTGTATAAATTTATAATTTCTGAATTAAAAGTAGCAAACGTTCGTATATTTATAATTACATGCATTTCAAATGACAGGTATAATAAAGAACCCATGCATGTTCTTTTTCTAGATTTATATCATACCACGAGAGACTTCGCCGCTCGAATCATCCACAGAGAGATAATACTTAATTTGACAGTTTCTCCTAATCGCACCCGGTATATCTAAAATAGGCAATTTGTCTGATACGTATGTTCGCTATGGGCTAGTTATGAATACTAAGTAGGCCATTAAAAGAAATAACAATTTTATTTGTAATGACATAATATTAAAAGAAACGTTATACGTCTAGAACGCTGTCTATAAGTTTCAAAAATTTCTCAATTTTATGTTTGTGGGGTTTTATCATTTCCCAAACGAACGGGGGTATTTTTAAAGTGTGACTTGTCATCCTACCCACGTTTTTGTCACTTAGTCTTGCGCACAATTCGCCCGTGGATACTCTACTTTCGGAAGATTTTGAGGGATTTAACTCTTCCATAATTAGAGAGATCTCATTTTCTGACAGTGCTTCGTCGCTATCATGCAAAGCATGAGCACATTGGAAGATCACCAGGAAAACTGCAAAAAGTAAAAAAAAAAATGTTAAATTTGTTCTTTGTAACAATAACGATAAAATAGATTAAGTTGTACTCAGGTTTATTGATTTTTTTGGAAGTCAATTTTTTAAGAACATTGGCATCATGTGAACGAGTGGTATACCATCCTGACTTTATTCAAAGCAATAATATTGCGTTTTGTGGGATTTCTTAATTTCTGGTGACCCATTAGAGAAGAGAGCAACGAAAGTAAACGAATCTGCATTGTTATACATGCAACATATATTTTTTTATATTACGCGAAGAGTATTATTAATAGACCATTCAAAGTCTTCTGATGCCTAACGACGCCCATAGACATCAGCATACATATTAAACAGATGCGTTGCCCTTCTTTCCTATCCCCCCTCCAATGGGCTTCCAATAATATACCCAAAAACTGCACGAAAGACGAGAGCATAGTGCATTGACACTTTGCGGTGCTATCATGTATGTAAACAAGAGCCGAGAGGTCCCCAGTTGTGCCGGCCCAATGAAGGTGTAATTTTTTAAATATAGAAGTTGCATGTTCAATATCCAACATAATAACGACCTCGTGGGCGAATATAGGCTAGGGCGCCTATCACTTTCAAGACGATGAGGTTAAATCATAGAGATAACATACTATCGGGGACTGTACGTATACAGGGAAGATATCTGCTTTCGACGCCTCTGCGATCTTGAATATCTTTCCATAATTTGGCTACGAGTAGATAGTGATGACCACCCCTCGTCTATGCGTGACTGTGTACATCCCATCATGGTAACGCGAAAATTCCTCACACTCTTTTCAAAGCTTCGATCTTACGGTCTAACCGGGAAATTGTGCGTCTAGATCACTAGTTTTGTGTACGTTGTAACATTAAGGCCGTTGTCGAGGGTACTTGCTTGGATCTCAAATCTGTCAATGCTGGTGTTCCGCAAGGTTAGGTTCTGTCTCCCATGCTGTTTCTTCTGCACATCTATGACATACTGCAAACCAGTGGCATTCATTGGTATGTCGATGGCAGTACTGGTAATGCATTATTCACTGGCTGCGTTAATACTTCTAGCGAACACGTCTTCAAGTATCGAAACAAGCTCGTGTCTGAAGTAGTCTTTTTAAGAAAAAGTCTCGGAATGGGGCCTATTAAGTACACTTCAATTAAACCCAATTAGTCACTAATTTGCACATTTACCCCTCTGTCGTACATCTTCGCTCTGAAAAAACCACTCATCATCATCGTTATGGAACCAGCTGGCACCTTCTGTATTTACAAACCGATACGACCTGGACTGCTTCAAGAAAAGAGCCTACGCCAATCTCAAAGGCTGGCAACGCCTGTACAACATCGGGTTCTGCGGTAGCTATGGGCGGCGGTAGGTTCCTAACACCTACTCGTTTTCCCTCATTCTATAAAAAAAGAAGGGTAGTACAGTAATATAGTTGTAACAAACATTTGAAGAACCTTACCAAAAAATTTAATACAGAGTAACATTTTATCAAATTCGTACTTTATTCTCTTTAATCAATAAATCATCGCTACTATATTGTTTTGATCGGAATAAAGTTTATATATGAAGTATTTTAAGGCTGTACATAATGAACCGTGTATATCATCGTGTTCGCATTTTGATAAGAGTTCATTTTAATTGGAACATGAAGTAAATGAAATCATTAATTTCATGGTTTATACTCATGAAATATAATAGTAATGATGCATAATATGTCAAGAAAATATATGAATTATGATGTAGCGAATATTGCGATAGCGAAAGCCACATAACAGAGGGCAGCACAAGTCACACAATTTGCCGTGTCCCCACATACGCTTACTCCACCACCCCTTGTACTCAATATCTCTTTTTATTTTATATTTTGGTTACGTTTATAGAACGGTAAATTATTATGATCGATATTTTGTAAACCGACTATATCAGATACCAAATATTGTTAAGCAAGCAAGTTTTAATCGTTATAAATACTAAACGGCTACCGGAATTAAGACAAGTAATAATAATCATAATGATACCCCTAAGATATAGTTAATCGACTTTAATTTTTTACAATTATATTGTATTTATTGACACTCGCAGGATAATTGCGGTACGATTTAGTACGATCTATCATAATCGCCCCATGGGTTTGGCCATCGTGTCTCAAAGGAAAAAACATACATACACACATTCCTAGATACATGGAATGCTAAAGACATAGGTAACCCTCCTTAGCGTCGCGCAGTCGGGTAGTAATTAAATGAATAGACAAAGTAGACTAGACTACGTACAGGAAATACCATGTTTAAATCTCTATTTTACTTGTCTAAATAGCTTAAAGTCCATTGCTCAATCGCCTGAACGTCCCGCCGAAATTGTTATACAGGGTTACATGAAAAGTATTACTGAATATCAATGACGTCCTTTAATATTTAGTACTACTTTTCATGTAACCCTGTATACTTATGTGTTGATTGTTACGTCAGGATGATATATGGGGACTCACTGTTTTCCGGGTACAAGGGTACCCCTTTGCATTCGGACTTCGGTGAGATTGGTGTCGTTGGATTGCTCTTTCCAGGGCGATTCTCGTGGTGTACTGATTGTGATGATTTGTTTAAATTCGAATTCGGGTTGCAAAGTTATTTTGTATTTTGTACTTCTGAAATTTGTATAGGGAAATAACAAGTCGTCCATATAGGCGCGCTTTCGGTTTTGACCGTTTGATCCCGAAGCGTTCCTTGTAAGGGTGGGGTTTTTTAGGGGTTCTGTCTGCTTCGTCTTTTGACGTTGTTTGTTGTTGGAGTCACTTTCTCCTTGTTGGAGTTCTGTGGTTCGTTTACAGAATACTTTGATCTACAGTAAGCTTCGGTACACTGTGGTTGGAGTATTTTGTGAACACCGCGGTGTTCCCGCGGAAGTGATCTCCGGAGGCGTCGGAATTTGTGGGGGGAGACGACTTCCACCAGGAAGAAGACGTTTTGGGGGAAGTTTTGGGGAGGAAATGTAGGGGTAGGGTAGGAGAACCGGTGGTGGTGCTGGAGGATTTCCTTTCTTCAATTGCGTCTTTATCCGAATCGGATATCAATCGGAAGCGGATGTTCTCGGCGTGTTCGGGAGATTCAAAGTCGGAGGAGGAGATAGTCGGGAGTCGCGAAGAGGGCGTTCCTTAAAGAAAAGGTGGGTGCAATGAACACGGCGGAGGTTCCAGTAGTGTTGGAGGATGTGGACCGGTGCGGAGCCGAGGACATCAACTTGAGCGTGATCTTCGGTCTGACCGGAAAATCGGCGCACCTGCGGGGTGGATACGCCGCCAAAATAAGGAAGCTTGCTGAGTCAATCAGGGAAATGGTGGAGTGGCAAAGGGAAAAGGAAGGGCAAGGACAAGGCAGAAGACTGATCGGCGTTTGGTCCGTCCACCTCGACCTCGGCGGTGGCGCCGAACGAAAGCAGAGCTGCGGCAAGAGAAGTGGAGCCGAAAGAAAAGGAGCTGCCGGCGGAGTCTTGGACGGACGTCGACCGGCGGAAGACGCCCAAGAAACCGGCGGCATCAACACCGCCGGCACATAAGAAAGGGAAACCGTCGGCTTCTGGAAGGATGTTAAGCTGAAGCTATCGCTACCACGCTCCTCGGCCGTGGTTCGAAAGTTGCGGCCTGAGGCAATGGAAAAGGGGTTGACTTACGCTTCCGGGCTACTGAAGGCGGAAGCATCGGTAGACCTGAAGGAGTTGGGCATTGGCCCGTTCCGTCTTGTATTGTTGTATTGTTAAATTACGAGCAGAATGCGAAGGAAGACGTGACAAGGCATCGGCACAATTCTTCTTGAAGGACACGTACTCGATGTCATAGTTGTAGCCGGCCAATAGTACGGCCCACCTTTGCAATCTAGACGCAGCCATTACCGGAATACAGCTTTTGCTACCAAATATGTGCGTTAAGGGCTTATGATTCTTTCTGAGTGTAAATTTGCGGCCGTACAGATATTGGTGAAACTTACGAATACCGTAAACAATTGATAGTGCCTCTCTGTCAATCTGAGCATATTGTCATCATATCAATCTGAGCTTTTCGGTATCCGTAAGCGCTCGCGACGCGTACGCGATGGGCCTCTCGCCCCCGTCGGTGACGTGCGACACGACCGCGCCGACGCCGACGCCGCTCGCGTCGGTCGTCAGCGCCAAAGGCAACTCTGGCGTGTAGTAAAGGTAACTCTGGCGTGTAGTAAAGGTAACTCTGGCATTAAACTCGACTACTCATTAAAATGCGTTTAATTTTATTAAACGTACTAACGCAGCTCTGGTCAAATTCAAATGCCTTTCTTTTGTAATCTATACAACGGTGCTAAAATAGTGCCGATATTATTAACAAATTTGCCGTAGTACATCACCATGTCTACAAACGCGCGCAACTCGGCCGTGTCGGTCGGCATCGGCACGTTGTCGACGGCGCTCACCTCGTCCGCGCCAATATCTACTCCCTCACTACTGACTGATTACGTGCCCCAGGTAACTTAACGGAATTTGCAAAGAATACACACTTGTCTTTCTTTACTTTAAGGCCGTACTGTAGGAGCCTATCGAACACCTTCGTCAAATTGTCCTTGTGCTTCAGTAATTGTCCATCTAAGAAACATCCTACGTGAGGCAAATCCACAAACAAATGTTCTAGTTTTCTTTGAAATATACCGGGGCTGGACGCCAGCCCGTATACTAATCGGTTCTACATGAACAACCCCTTATGTGCGTTAATAACGGTAAACATTTTCGTATCATCTAAGGCGAATTGGGCATATGCTTGCGACAAATCAATTTTCGTAAATTGTTGTCCCCCTCTAAGCTTAAATAATAAATAATTTAATATACGTGGCGCGCACGTGGACGCTCACCGCGCCGCCAGTGAATACCCACAAGCCGTCTTTGAACACTTTACAATATCTCGAACTGAAATTATCTATATCAAAGTCGTCGCTAGTTGCAGACAGCGCCGCGTAGTTGAATGTCCAATCCATTGTCTACCCAACGATATAGTTTTCCCCTTTTCTATTATACATTAATCCAACATGTTACAATTATCTTTATATTTAACAATAGGTTGTATTACACGAAGTGGTCGAATAGTTTCCCCCGTATAATATCTAAGCACTAATCGACATGGTTTTAACGTTAAATCATTAAATAATTTATAGTAATACTCCTTACTTATACATGAAATAGCACTGCACGTATCGCATTCCATCGCAATATTTTTAGTATCTACATTTGAGATTAAATATAAGAAGGGCTTGTATTCGCTAGCGGACAACTGACACCTATTTATAAAAATTACCTTATCACTATCGTCGGGCTGAGACTCCTCACCGATGGACCCTAAGTTACGGTCCATTACATTGGAACACATGCGTTTTAAGTGACCTTTCTGATTACGTGCACGACAGACTAAGTCCTAAATCTGCACGCTCGGCTGTCATGCTGGCCCCCGCACGCCTTACACTGCCCGCGCTGTTCCCGCTGAGCCGCCGCCAACGCCCGTGTCTTGTGCTGTGCTGTAGCGTGCTGCCCACGCACTCTGCCTGTCGCGGCCGTCCGACTGTGACCCGTCGCTTGTACCGGCCCGCTCCTGCGCCAGCCCTGCTCCATATAAGCTACTGGCTCGCCTCGGTCGAGCCCCCCTGAACGACCTCCATTGCCGTTCTATAAGCGCCGCATCCCTCTCGGCCGCTTCCATGCTCACTGCCAAACTACACGCTTTAGTGAAGCTTAAATTGTTCTCCGCGAACAGCTGTTGTCGCATTAATTCACTAGCTATGCCGCATACCAACTGGTCCCTTAAAGTCTCATCGAGCCAGTTTCCAAATTCACACGGTTTTCTTCAAAACAGCCGTGTATTCCGGAATACTCTCCCCCCTCTCTTGCTTCCTGCTGCGGAACTTGAACCGTTCGACTAATTCACTCGGTTTTGGTCGCAGATGATTTTGCATTATAACGAAAATTTCCTCAAAGGTCTTTGTTGTAGGTTTAGCCGGTGTACACAAATAAACCAACAGTTCGTAACTCCTGGCTCCCATTACTAAATTAATGTTGGTACATGATGCACGGTGGGAAATTTATTTACCAAAAAACATTGTTTCAAACGATCCACGTATAACTGCCAGTCATCATTCTGTACATCAAACTTGCCGATTTTACCGATTGACATTGTTTGCACTAAATGTTTGTCCGTTTACTACTAACACTGTCACAGGTCCTTAAAATAATCCTCGTCGCCACTGTAGAATTGGGGAGAAAATATTAAAACGTCTTTAAGCCACTCGTATATTCGGAGACTGGTTTTACAACGGACGTTATTTGCGAGGACACAATTATTTATCTACCCTCACTTATCACTATTTTATTAACAACATACATTACAGTTTAGTTCTTAATAAGTCGGATATATCTTTTTTGGGTTTAATAAGGGGACAAACAGAGTTATTATTTTTCAAAATTTCATAGTGTTGACACGCTTCGAGTTTATTTCATTTTATTCAGATCATATTTTCCGTATTTATCATATAAAACCTATTACACTCCCCGTGTTAGGATGGTTTGATAATAATGGTAAATCACATAGTTTGATAATAATGCAACTTTAAATTATAATATTATTATCTAAACACACAATATGATAAGTATCAAAGTTGGACCCTACCCTCAATTTTCTGTCAAAAAAAAATCTTTAAATTCTTAATGTTACTATAATAATTTCGACAATATATTGATTATGAGTGTGAGAAAGACATCAATTTATGTTAAGATCAAAACATGAGACTTTTAATAAGAAAAACTAATTACTGGTGATTTGAAAACATGAAAAATATTTAAGAGGTACAATGCAATTTTTATTTTATTTAGGGTCTCAGAGAGGGTTTTAACATGTTGGGCCCCATGTTGGGCGCCAATTGTTCAATTTTAATAAAAATAAATAAAAGGACTTCTGGCGGTTAAATGACTATAAGGGTTTAGTTAGACTTTTATATCTTTCCACATTCACAATCCAGGACAGACTTAAAATAGTACAAGAACAACAATGGGATTAATACAGATTTGATATTGGATAGTAAAAAGGTGAGGGTATGAAGTAGTGAAGTAGGTATGAAGTACTTATCTGGTAGTTGTCAGAGACTCCCGGCTGCAACTTGGATGGTCCTTTATATCCATATAATATATATATATATATTCATTCGTGCACTGTGACACGATTCCCGGCGGAATATAAAAAAAACTATTTCATCATCATTTGGTGAGGGCATACAGCATCAGCCATCACAAATATATCAGGACCTACATATGGCCAAAAGTCTGAGAGGATGTCACCGGTAATAATGAATGAATATTTGGTTGATAAATTTGTTAACACGATATCTAAAGATAGTATGAAGCCTTATTTGTAGTCGATAGAAACAGATGTATAGATTACGACTACCTATAGAGACAGATTTTAAACTGTTTATTTAGATTACGCTGGTTTCAGACATGTCTAGCTCGGAGATGGTTGGGCAAAAGCTTACTTTGTCTAAGCCACTACATAAACAATACACAACCGTTTGGGTTAAAGTTTCTGGTTGTGAAATGAGACTTAAACCTAGGAATTTGGCAGATTATTGTTGTTCAGAGATAGTCTACATTTAGTAAGTACAAGCTGTAGTAAGTATAATGACATCATTATATAATGACATTTCAGTCGTTGTAACAGAATAGTAAACGCGTTATAGTTTTCGCTGATATTTCTCAGGTTTAGCGTGATAAGTTCAAAACCAATGCCTAAGACAGATATGCAATGTTCCCGAGGCCTATGTATGTACTTTATTAAGGGTCGTTATAATTTCCATGGTAAATAGTATTCATAATTGCTATTAATGCTATTAATTTTGTTATTAACGATTGATTTCATGGAAATAACCCATGAAATTAAAAATTTCTTTTTATTTAAGAATTGATGTTACTTGTTTAAAATACACCGTTTATAACGAATAACCGTTTGCTCGTAGATTTCATTTCAGCAGTCGTATCTCAAAAGAACTAGTACAAAAGCGACTTTATTGAATAAAGGCGAATTTCGTATCAACTAGAAAAGAATGTTACTCTCTATGTATTTGGGTAAGATTTAATATTTTCTTATTAAAACTACTAGGCACGGCATTCTCGATTCTGTGTTACGCGATCTTATCACGTGATACGGGGTGCCTGCATCGTGATTTATGACGCGACTAAATTCCAACCAGTCTATTTGATCGAGTTTCGTGCAGTTTGTGAGTAACCGGTGGCCCATTGGGGAGATGGGGTGAGGAAAGGAAACGCATTTGCATGTGTGGTACATCCATGTTGGAGTCGATGATTACCTAATGTCTCCTACTAACCGACACCCTGAAGTTAGCTATAGCCAACATTTTATTTTTCCAAAGACGTTACTGGTAAGTTATAATAAAATTTTCGATGTAGTTAATCCCTTTTTTTTCTATTGTCAGTTTCGTTTTTTCTACGAACGTTTACCTTATTACAGGTAAAAAAATAAAATTATTAAAAAAGGGAATCTTTTTTTACGCCAAAGAAGAATAACTTCACAAATGTGGTCATTAAAATGGTGGTCACCATCAGCATTATGGTAAATTATTATCCAGGAACGATATATACTGCTGGTTGTAACCAATCTCCATAATATGCTTGCTGCAAATGCCGTTGGTTTTGTCAGTATTCTAGTACTTGCCCGTGCACAAAAATAGTATTATATCACGTAGACGTGTCAATACACAGAAAATTAGTCCACCGAAGCGCTGACGGTACCACTGCAGTAAATGTATTATAACAACAATAACATATCTTCCAAACCAAACTATACGTAAACGTATTACGTATGTATCTGAACAGATAGGGAACAACTTGGTTTTCTTTTTTTTTTTCGGTGGGACCTAATACTGGTTGGCAGCGTTAGTCCAGCCTCAACAGTTCGACTGACTACGAAGACTTTTTTGTCTTCTGGTTAGAACATTACTATCATTTAGTTACTAAAAATGAAGTTATTGTCTTACGGATATATTTGTGAAATTCTCAGGCCCAGAACACGTGTGTGACCCTTTTACGTTTATTGTAAAGAAAAAACAAATATAACTTTTTTTTTTTTTTTTTTCAGTTTTTCTGGTTATCTTCCAAAGCGTTAATGCGCTGCGTGAAAGCGACGAGCCACTAACCGATGATAATTTTATACTAATGAAAAAATTGAATCCTGTAAAATATTCTGCAAATAACGAACTATTTAAAGCACTAGGCGTCGAAAACGTAGGTAGGTCACATCCCAGTTTAAATGTACCTGACTGGCTTTGGGAAATATTACGACCCTACAAACAAAAAATTGAGAAATTTTTAGCACTTTTGAACGAAGTTATATCGACAAAATGACATGTATATGAGAAATGTTATGATAAAAATTGGCTTGTAAGACATAAGTTCCGGCCCGAAAAAAATAATAAATCATCAAACAAGAACTGTTTTTTTTTATTTTAAGTAGGTATAAGTAGGTATCTATATACGATTAAGAAAAATTGCTACATGTTTAGTGTTTGCCTGAATGGTAATGCACCTACCTAAGTATATCAATATTGTTTGTGCAAAACCACCTGAACGTCTGCGAGCGGGTACAGCTGGTATTTGTTGTTTGGCAAAATTTGTACCTGATGTTCAAGTCTTCAGTTACAGCTGCGGTCCACAACTATAACTTAAACCTCAATGGGCCTACACAGGGTGGGTGTGCTGGATCGCGACCTTTGGCCGGTTCACGTCCATTTCACTGCCGTTCTTTAACCTAAAAATAAATAAAGTATCACATAACATCGAAAATATTCCTATCAATACATCGATGTATAATACGAACACATATAAACAAAACTTACTTGCGTGCTGTACTTCCTGTTCAGAAAACAATTGTAAAACTAAGCCGTGAAACAAAAGGTAATGCTCAATAGTGAAAGAAGATTGAGCGACAGATTGGATGGAAAATGGATGTTGTAAAGACTGCATAGATACGAGGTAGTGCCATGCATTGTATCTGAATCGGGCTGGCGTGACGTAGTGCCATTGTGCATTGTATCAGAATTGGACCGGCACGACTAGTCAGACACCTCTCGCGGTAACATGTGAGCGAGAACAAGTTTCGTCCCTCTCTCTTCCAAGCAACTATTCGCAGATCAAGTATTTACAACCGTCGCTCAGTAGTCGGTATCCCTGTATCAGTAAAATTATCTTGTGAGTCTAGCCATAGGTTACTTATTGCGTTAGCCCCATTACGCCGACAATAACATATAAAATAATACTTTCATATTTTTAAAATTTTCACTGTCGTAGGTATCATTTGCTTATTAACCATTTATAAATTATTTAGATATATTGTATTCTATTAAGAAATTAGATATATTATTCTAGTATAAGTATTTAGAAATATAGTTGTTTAACTGGCTCAAAGACGCTTTAGTTTTAGCTTTATTACTTTTTTTTTAGTGAGGGACCTCATAAAATCAGGACCCGGATATCATAATCATTTACTGAGTGGTCACCTTTTGAGATATTATGATGGGTACTTTGCTGCGTACTTTCCAGCGTATATTTACCTCAAGTCATATTTGAGAATGTAATATGATTATAAAAACTTTTATTGAATTTAAATAAGTATAGTCCTTTAATGTTCTAAATTATGTGCCTTATATCTTTGAATCAGTCTTAGTTAATTAAGTAGCTGCCGAGGAATAATGTTGTACTGTTTGTTAATGTGTAACAGTGTATGTAATTTTAATATACTCAATAAAGTACTGCTATTCTATTCTATTCAAAGTAATAAATCACACTACTAGAAAATACCGGCCAAGTGCGATCCAAATTTGCAATCAGGGTGATCGGGGCACGCCGTGCGGCGAGCGCTAATTTGAAATCTATTCAAATACAGAGTCTCATATTCATGTGAAAATTTCAATTCAAATTCAATAAAAATGTCAACTTTATAACGTAAGTAAAACCAATGAAATATGTCGGCCGTTTATGATCTGATACGCTGCATATTTAGTTTCAACCGAACGGGAAGGCCTTTTACTTAGACTTAAGAAATATAGCAAAAAGCGGCAACATTTTATATTATACCAATGTTTTGGGTTAACACATTACGAACTGCTAAATACCCTTTCACTGAGACTTAAGTAATTTAAGAAAATGTGTTCGACTTTTTGCTAAATTTGTTAATCCAGACGGTTCAATTTCATTACCCCGTAGAGAAACGAACAGTGGGAGATTTCCGATTACTACCGATGTCCATAAGCATCCGCACAATTACGACTACCTTTTGCGTTGCCTAACCTTCCTGACCCTTCAATAGACCACTGGCCACACACAAACTGCACAAAACGTGACAATGAAGTTGTCACTTTGCGGCGGTGTAATGTGAGCCGGCGGACCCTAGTCATGCCGGGCCAATTCGGCTGCAATGCAGCATGGCTTTAGCCCTTATTTACTTAATGAGTATGAATATTGAGCAAATAAATTATTATTCTCTATATTTTTTGTTAACAAATAAATTTTATTTTATTATTTGTTAAATATTTATCCGACAGCCTGGATCAGAATCCTCTGAGGTCGTGACAGTGCAGTGGGTCAGGTTCCCATTCTTCCCTTTGTGCCAAATAGACAGGCGGTAGGAGTGGCGCGAAGAGCCTTTGCATTATCCGCCACTCTGGCCTGGCACGCGGTCTTTTTCCGGGACATCACCGTCTCACGAAAAGAGGCCATCGCCTCCCAGCATTTGTCACTCTTAAGCATCGAGTAGATCAGGCTTGAGTAGATCCCTCCCAAACAATGAGATCTATTGTAGACTTTGTTCGATAGTACTGAGTGTCGGTCTCAGTTTCGGCTGAGAAAAGAGTCTCACTTTATCTCCAACGACACCACACACGACTATTTTCTCTTGAAAAACATTTTCTCCTTCAGTTCCATGTATGGAGCGCTACCCCTAATAATTTTATTTTCCAAAATTATAATACATTATTTTGTAGCGATTAATACAAAAACACCTTTTAATTTGTAAACATACATTACCCGTAATCTTCGAGTAAAACATCTGTAACATATATATGGACAGACGGACGGGCGCTCGAACATGACAAATTTATAAGTGATTCTTTCAGTGGGGCTCGCGGCATATTATAGTGCCGAACACCCACAAAGACTACCGCTAGTGTCATCCGTGGTAAGGCCGCCCTTGGGAAGGCGCCGCGGAACAGTAAGTCATCAGGGCATCTCGACGGCTAGTCAGCCCCCTCTCAGACGACCTACGCCACCTCTACACCTTCTGTAGGACCGCACCACAGGACAACCCCACCAACTTTGGGACAGTGTAATGGGGAGAGG
>JAFELO010000318.1:83550-93918 GCA_017140195.1 Eumaeus atala | reverse complement strand
ACAGAAGGTGTTGTCCCGCACCACAGGACAACCCCACCAACTTTGGGACAGTGTAATGGGGAGAGGTTCCCATCCTCGCACCTTGCCCCGTGCGCAAAGACGCCGCCTCTTTTTGCTCTTGTCTGCCCTCTTCTTACAAGAGGGGTACAAAGAGCGGCTCCTTCTCCTGCTTCATTCCCCTCGTCATATAAGAAGGGTACATAGAGCAGCACTCTCCTCGGCTCAATGATGTCCGGGTGTAGCACAGGCTACTGATCCCCAGGCCACGGCGACAAGGCCTGAACCGTGGTGGGGAGGACCCTAGAACAGCCTGCGTTAGTTGAAGTTAGTAAGACAAACAGACCACTAACCACAACACCAATTTAATTTCATTCCCTTTTATTTTTTTTTGGACCGCGAATATAGTTAAAATAAAAGAAAAACAATTCTTATCTGTGAAGATATAATATTGCTATACATTACTTTATAACTTGATAATTTTGTCAACAAGTTTCAGCAATCTCTCTAGTTTACGTTTGTAGGGTCTTATGAGTTCCCAGATCCAGTCGGGTATGTTTAGACTGTGATGTGATACCCTAGCCACGTTATTGTTACTTAGTGGTCCGCATAATTGGTTCCAGACGATTCTTAATTCCGGAGGTTTTAAGGAATTCAGTTTTTTCATAACGGTTTCTAAAACGTCGACTTCCGATAGTGGTTCGTCAATTCTATACATAGAGTTCGCGCATTGGAAGATCACCAGGAAAACTGAAAAAGTAAAATTGTTAAAGAAGACGGTCCATTCTGGGTCTTGTACCACGAATAAATAAAAATACATACTTCATTCGTATTAAATAACTAGTTAAAATAAAATATCTTAGTTAAAAGTAAATTTTAGTATTTAGTACACATCGTTCTAAAATTTCTTTAAAAATATTTAAGGCTCCTAAGTAGTCACACCTATTGTGCTGTCCACTTTTGCACTTTATATTTTTTCGGATAATTTCAGAATAATTGTTTATATTGACAATTTTAAATGAAGACGGCGACCAAAACTATTTGACAGATATGTCAAAATGTATGAAGATGTCATTGGTAGTGTTCAGTGTTGTCTTTTAATAACTACCACAATATTTATATATTGCCACAAATATTGTAACAAGGAAAAAATAATAATTGTAAATGACATTATTTTTACAGTGTGTTAGTTTAATACACAAATACAAAACAATTAAAAATATAAAAGGCTTATTCGAAGTGGTCACCAATGTAAAATTTTTCTCATTCGTAAACAATTTTTTTCTGTCACCTCCCTTTGCGTATCGCTTTAGTAGTTGTTTCAATCTTGCCCCCCCGTTTCGTCTTTAATTTATCAGTTAAAAAAATACCAGTGCATCTCTTTTGGGTATTATAGTCCTAAGTTGTCTCTTAAAATACACGACATGGTCCTAGGTGCTATCTTCGTTTCCCGAGATAAAATATTTAGCATTCGGACGGGATTTCTTCAAATTCTTTCCCTTACTGAAATGACCTGTCACAAGTGGAGGACGTCCAAGTGCATGGAGAGTTTCGAAAATTGCATTTGGCTCCATACCTACTTTATGTAATGTAATCAAAGAGATTCTGTTCGCTTTATCACCCACTCCATTTTAATATCGCATAACATTGTACAATGTGTTGGTGCCAAAATGAAAAAACACTATGAACAGTCGTATATAAATGACATTACAAATTCAACTGTAACAGTTTTTTGTTTTTAATTGTAGCAGTCTTTAAGGCTAGACTAGGTATAACGCGGAAATTAAGATAAATTTATGGATTGAAAGGATTCAATTATTAGTGGTATGTTTTATACTTCATACAATTTTGTACCTACATTCTTTTTCTACCATATGTTCCGTCTTTACTTATCGTTTTTTTTTAACAATATACATAAAATTCAAGCAAGTAGTCCCAATAAATTATCGTATACTCTATAATGATTATATTCACTAAATCATATTTTAAGCTAATTTCAAACGCAATAAGTCTTATCTTGATTTTCCTATTGAGGTCTATTAAGATCCGCATAGTTAAAACAGTTAAGAAAAAAGAGTGTCAGGGAGTGAATCCTTTCCCTCTATACCTGTCCAATGTGCCACCAACTACTCACAAACCGCAGGACAAGCCACAGCCCTAGCTACAATTTGTAAGTGGGTATCACTTGTGCAAGAGGCACTTCCTCGGCAGTGTCAGCCCGGATCGGCAGTGATCTTGATCTAAACAGTATTAAATAAGCTGAAAAAGAAACTGCAGTAAAATGTTCAATTTGAATTGAAAATTCAGGATATTATCTGGACACACAACTTGGCATCCATAAATAGATTTTATTTGTTTTTTCGGTTACAACAAAGTGACACATTTTTAGCCTATAGGCTGGAAGCTAAGATTTGAGAGCCTTGTGCCGAACTCGATCAAAGGCCATCAAACGTAAATCTGCCTCTTTGATGTATCAATTAACTCCGTTCATCGGTGCGTTAGATATAATATAAGGTGACCAGTAGAGTGACTCTGAGGGGGACTGTACTGGTGGTCACTAAGTAGCTGGTGGTACTCGAAGTATTACGGGAGGAGGATTACCAGTTCCATTCTCTTGGCGAACAAAGGGTTAATTGATATAGGTCGGCAGTTGAACAGGTCCAAGTTTCCTTTGTTAGGGATCGGGTGCACTTTAGTGCTTTTTTTTAAAGCTCTAGCTTTCATGCATTCGGGAAGATACGAGTAGAATAAGACCATCCGAGAAAACGTGGTAACAGCGGTGTTGGCTAAAGAGCACACACGACGATGGTTTGGTGGCGATCGTGACGAAGCCTGTAGCCCCCACCCCCCCTCGTCATGAAGGCGAGGGGCCACGGGTACGTGGCGGCGGTTTGAGGAGGGGTTGCCTTCGTTGGGGTTTACTTCTCTCCGAGCCGCAATTTGGCGGCCCCAGAACGGTTTCTCGACGTTCTAGGGTCACGTTCGCCACGCTGGCCATCACACAAAGAGTGGAGGGGTGGAGCGTGGAGACGGAGGTAGAGGATATCTCTCTCGGCTATATAAGGTTCGCCCCACCGCTATATAAGGTTCGAGGTCTCTGCGCCTCCGAGTCGTCCGGCGTCGTCGCTGTTCTCGTCATAGTCTGGAAGGGGGCAAAGCTGGTTTCCGCGTTAGTCGCTCACCAAGCTCAACCGGAAAAACGGCAGAAGAGGCCGCGATCGAGGGCCGTTGGAGCCTCCCCCGTTGTCATGACGGGGAGATAGGGGTGATCGAGGCGGCTGACCGGCACTGCGACGCATTCAGTGCGGTGTGCAGAACGGCCATGCCGCCCGCGAAGTGTCCGCCCCAGCGGCCGGCGCTCTACTGGTGGACTACTGAAATATCCGGCCTCCTGACCCCGTTGTAGGCGGCCCGGTACACCCGGAGCAGGCGGAGAAGCCCTTAGGACGTCGACAGGGACGAGAGGCTGCAGGATCTATGTCGAGAAAGTGAAGATCCTACGGCAGGTCATATGCCGGGTCAAGGAAGTGGACCAGCTGGAGTCGTGAAGGCGGCGAGTGCGCTGGTCAGACTCCTCCCGAACCTCGGAGGACCCAGCGCCGCCTGCAGGTAGCTGTACTCCGTTGTCTGTCGGAGTATATCGACGCACGGTGCTTCGGTTTGGGCGGATCGTCTCGCTGTGAGAAATAAGGTCCATCTGCGCTCCGCGCAGAGGGTGACAAGTCCTACCAGACGATGGCTTCCTTCTGCGAGGCACTCATCTCCCAGAAGGAAAACGACGAGCGGGTGAGAGAGGAGGCTACCGACACGGCCTCCCCCCGCCGACGACAAAAGGGGGTACAAAGGAGGCGCTATCTGCAGCGCCTTCAGTAGTGCCCCTGTGTCCCGAGTCGGGCCGGGATGGGAACCCGGTCCACAACATCACCAAGACACGGCGTCGTGGGGACTGGTGATAGAGTAGCCGGACAGTCCCCGAAGAGGTGAGGTCTGGACTTTTCGCAGAGGCCAGCCTGTCGCTGGAGGGATCCTGTTGCCTGCAGATACGGAACCCTCCACTAACAGCGGCTGAAGGCTTACATAGGGGTTTACTTAGTATTGCTACCCAATTGCCAAGTCCAACATGGGGCTGGGGGCCTACCCGGGCTCCTAGGTGTCATGCGTAAATGCATTCCCCTCGTAACCAAAAAAAAGGAGCACACCTTCACAGCGTAATTGGCGGAATATCATCAGGCCCACTGGACTTATGGGTCTCAAGGGTGAAAAACAGAAACACCACAAGATGGTGGGGTTTCTGAATGATCCATGTTAGGGTTGGTCGCAAAATGACGGTCTAGAAGATAGACATTTTCTTTTTATCCGTGGGCTAACGTGCCATCATGAATGATTCAAACTTGTTATTTTTATTTAGTGGAATAATAAGTAGTTGAAGCACCTACGCTCAGTGACCACTACTGCCGTCTATAGACATCCATACGTAGCGGAGAAATGTTGCCCTTCTTTACCCGATCCCTTCCCGGGGCCATCCTGCAATTAAAGCCTTTATCACGTTGACGAGAGATTATACCTAAGTTTTGCCAATTAGATTCTTTTGCAATGCAGCAATGGACAACATCTTGCTAATAATTATATTAAGGTTCGCCTTAATTTCACATCAACACAAACACCGTAATTATTTTCACCAAATTAAAGAAATATTATGAGGAGTATTCATGTTATATCAAGATCTAACTTTGTCTACCCTCGGTTTTGCTAGTGTAAAATTTATCACAAAAACAGGATGGGTTTTTTGAATGGGGAACATAACGTCATACGTCTAGCACAGAACGAGTAAAGTAGGTAATTTAGCGAGACCAAGCCTGTGACTTATTTGTATTATTGCATAATCTTTGTTCTCTTTTCTGTGGTTCCTAGAATGGTTTGAACTGGTTCGATCGTGGTCACATAGATGTCACAAACTAGACTCGACGTAGAGTGCTAGCTTGAAACGTCTAGGTCATTGAGCGGTGTGCGGGGATTCCCTTAAACTGGGCTGAACACACCATCTATTATTGTTACCGCCAAAATGGAGCTCTTTTTTTAATGAAGTTCAAATATTGGTTTTGTTACTGTGCTAAATGTGCTTTTTTTTATCTATGACTAAATAATCAGATTGGGATTTCCAATTTAGTCTCAATACATGATGCAGGTACCTCCTGAGTCAGGATTCACCCTCAACAGTGATCGGGTCAGGACCTACCTTGTGTACCGTTGCTAACATTCACTGATTGAAAATCCTGTAATAGAATTATATTAAAATTTTTGAAAAATCTTACCACAAAGTTGAAGTAACATTTTATTAAATTCGTACTCTTTTATCGTTAGTCAATAAAGTATTGTTTTATAGAGTATCATATGAGATATGTCAAGTGAAATGAAGTTTATATAGGGACCGTTTTAATGGCATTACGATAACAACGGTGTACGTTGTTTTGATAAGGATTAATTTTAATTGCAAAATAAAGTAAAATGAAATTATTAATTTCACCGTTAAAACCATGACAAATATAATTCACAATATAACACTTTAAACAACTATGCACTTAGTTTGTTAACATTATCAGTTTCAACCGACATCAGAAGGACGGTAACATAATTCTAGCTCATGAATGAATACGTACGTACACGTATTAGTCTCCATACCAGACTTGTAGTAAGATGTAGACTTGTGATGTTGACTTGTTGACCCGTTGATCTTTTTGACTGTAAATCGACGGAATCTAGTCTTTATGGCTTGACTCACATCACGTGTCACTGCTGTGGATGGTGATAGCCGTTTGGATGTTATCTACACGTATTAGTTTGAACTAAAGCTATTCACAAAATTTGTCATACCTTGCATATTAAAAAAAAATAATTGATTTAGAGCCATACGGTGATTTTCTCATTCGTTAAATTGATGCTACTTGCTGGAGCGGCGTCTCGCCGTATGGCTAGATGCTGTATAGCTAGTCCATGACGACCAGGGTGTAACCGTTGGCCCATTGGAGGGGAGAAGGATAGGAAGGTAACTTACCTGCATGATAACAATAACGCGGTAGGGCGTCGATAGTCGTCAGAAGGATTTGATTCCTCGTTTGCCCCCCTATAAAATAATGGGTAAGTTGTCAGATGAAAAGAAACCTAAAACAGCTTACTATACTAAGAACACGAGAAACCGTTTGAAGTTTCTTTTTAAGTGCTAATTAGCATGTTGGGAAATTAACTGAGAAATAAATTACAAGTCTTAGTATTACTGGTTGCGATTGGAAGTAATCAATTACAAGCCTATACGTGTTAATTAAGAGTTCAGTATCGAATGCTTTCAATATGCAAAATTCTTGTATACCTAGAATCCAAAATTTGGAGATAAATATTTTAAAATGTAAGATATTTAAGATATTAAGATGCGCCAAAAAAATGTGTATAAAAATATCTATGCTGTGCACCGAATTGGGTACGAATGTGAGGGATGGGAGTAGAGAGCAGGGGGGACGGCGGACCTATTAGTATAGATTAATAGTGATGGAATTGTACGATAGGCGATGGATACTTCAGTGGAGTGGGACGCGTGAAACTTCGCGCCCCAGCCCTGGTTTCGCGCTTTTTTAATTACAACCCCACGGAGCTATTGTTATGAGCCCAAGGGGATCTAGGTTTAGGGTTGACAACGGAGTGAATACTTTTATATATGACAAAATTATGAAAAAAACTCTTCGTGTTAGCTCCGAGACGCGAGTTCACTCGAACGAACTTTGTTTAAAAGTTTTTTATAGTATGTGAAGGCAAACGAGTAACCGCAGCCACCTGACGATAATCGACTCCTATAACCGTCCACAAGATTGTTGTAATGTAGATGGGTTGCTTTCGTCATGCTCATCAACGGGCCACCGGCTACACACAAACGGACGAAACGCAACAGAAACCATACGTTTGTATGTCTGTCTGTATGTTCGTCTGTCAAGCCCTTTTTCACAACTGCGTTGTAAGATCTACTTGAAATTCACGTGTAACACTGCCTGGTCTACGACATTTTTAGATTTAAGTCAATGTGATCGAAAGATATAGAGAGTATAAGTATAAGTGGGTGAAGGATGTTGTAGGAGTAAGTATACGACCAGGAAGGATATTGTAGGAGTAAGTATACGACCAGGAAGGATATTGTAGGAGTAAGTATACGACCAGGAAGGATATTGTAGGAGTAAGTATACGACCAGGAGAGCTAAACGCTCAGATGAGACGCTTGGAATAATGAGGGAACGCGGAGCACACGAAAACGTTACGTCTGCCGATGTCAAGCTTCTTTGAAAGCGACTCCGCAAACTAATACGCTGAGACCGTCACATATCAAATCCGCAACGGGTTACCGAAGCGATCGAGCAGTCAAAGGTTTTTGTGGAGAAGCTTGGAAGAAGTCATCTGACAAAGATTAGGACTGATTCAGGAGCTACCGTTTCTTCTAAACCTGGGATCTTATCTGAGGTCGAAGCTTTCTGTAGCAAGTTGTTTGCCTCGCACGCTCCTCATCCCTTATAGCAGGTGGCGAACCTGTGTTAAGAGAGCTAAAAAGATTTTTAATTTCGTCCTTCAGCGGGGCGTACCTCCCAAGGCATGGTTTGGAAGTGGCGTTGTTTTGTTTTTTAAGAAGGGCGACAAATCACTTCTTCAAAATTACAGACCAATTTCACTTCTTGGCCACATTTACATTTTATTCTCAAGAATCTTGACGAATTGTATGACCACAAAGCTTGACGAATTCCAGCCACCGGAGCAGGCTGGGTTTCACAGAGGATTTAGGACCATGGACCACATTTTACCATAAGGCAAGTTGTACAAAAGACACTTAATTATAATCTGCCGCTGTACCTTGTCCTTGTGGACTATGAGAAAGCTTTTGACTCTGTTCTGTCAGCTTTATAGAGGCGTCAGGTCGATTGGCGACACGCCGAAGTTCTGAGAGCATTGTATGACGCTGCTTTTATGTCCGTTCTGATTCCGGGAAGTCAAACAACACCAATCCAATTGCATTGCGGAGTGCGACAGGGGGATGTTATTTCCCCTAAACTGTTCACTAATGCTTTGGAGGACCTCTTTAAAACTTTGAACTGGGCAAAATGCGGCATAAATATTAATGGCGAGTACTTCTCACATCTTCGTTTCACTGACGATATCTTTGTGTTGGCCGAATCGTTCGAGACTTGCAGGAAATGTTGCACAGCCTAAATTAATCCTCCCGACGTATAGGCCTTAGGTTGAACTTGGACAAGACAAAGGTTTTTTTTTTGTTTCAACGAACACGTTCTCCCTAGGCCGGTCAAAGTCGATGGTGCTATTCTCGGAGTCGTAGACGAATACGTCTACCTCGGGCAACTATTGCACTTAGGTAGACACAACTTCGAGGAGGAAACCGACAGAAGGATTCGTTTGAGTTGGGTAGTATTTAGGAAGCCTCGTCACATTCTCACCTCACCCATACCGCAGAGCTAGAAGAAAAAGACTTCAACCAAGGCGTTCTCCCCGTGATGGCTTACGGGGCCGAAACATGGCCTCTTAATTTAGGACTGGTCCGCAAGCTCAACGGGCTATTGAACATGCTATGTTGGATGTTTCCCTGTCCGACAGAATTCGTAAAGCAGTCATGAGGCAGAGAACTAAAGTATCCGAAGAAAAGAAAAGAAAATGCTATAGTGGCAATAGGCTGGTCACATACTCAGAAAAACTGTTGGCAGATGGGCCAGTAAGGTTCTGGAGTGGAGGCCGCGTTTAAGAAAACGAAGTGTTGGTCGAGCGTTCACCATGTGAGAAGACGATCTCCGTACAGTAGCCGGTCCGAGATGGTCGATAGCAGGAGATCGGTCGTCTTGGCGTCCATTGAAAGAGGCCTATGTCCAGCAGTGGACCGATAAGGGCTGATAATGATATTTGTATTTGTTTCTATAGTATCGCAGGGCGACCGCGCAATCGGAGCATTTTTACAACTACCGACGCCCATGAACATCCGCATTGTTACTATGTTGATGCGCTTCCCTCCTTTTATCCTCCACAACAATGGGACACATGCCACTCTCAAACCGCACAAAACAGACACCAAAGATGCCAAGTAACACCGATACCATGTGAGCGAGCTCTACCTCCCCGGACCTGCCGGCCCAATACCGCTGAAATGCAGCATGGCCCAACTCTTACAATTATGTTCAAATGTGTCCAGGCACTTCTAAATATAAGTTTTATTTTTCTTTTCTGGCTTTCACCAAGGGATAAAGCGAATCTGTCAAGACAACACTCCGGGTTCTGTCATTTACAGGAGAAGTCGGAACGGATCACTGGTTCCACTATACAGAGCTCAATAGCTCCAGAATTACCTCGTATTTTGTAAGCGCTACATTGCATGCAACTGCATATGCATACAGAGGCTGCCACTAAAATTCTCCAACTCATTGGCCCCTTTCATCATTCATCATCATTATCAGCCCTTATGGGTCCACTGCTGGACATAGGTCTCTCTCAATGAACGCCAAGACGACCGAACTCCTGCTACTCCCATCCGTTCATCCATCCATCGATCATTCATCCATTTTGCCCCTTTATACTATAAAAACTAAAATAACACGAGGTTTTTAATCAAAAGAAGGTTAATAGGTAATAATAATAATAATAATAATAATATCTGTGGACTTATCATACCACGTCAGCGTAGCCCTGCGGTAAGTACCATAAGGACTTAAGTTATAGGTGCTAACCAACGGAAATATATTTAAAGTACTTAAAAATTTAAGGAATTTTATATATTTAATAATTTTATTATATAAACTCATATAATACATGTATAAACATCCCATGACCTCGGCGGAATCGAAACCGCGACCTCTGGCGTAATTCGCGGAATAACCGCCACATTACCGTCTGAGCGAGCCGGTCGTCAAAATAGGCATAATTTGTTAGGGCGACAAACACTCCAACACCTGTTATTCATTCAAAGGAGAATTCGGGGCGGATCACTAGTTCGATTATAAAGTGCTCAACAATTCCAGAATTTACTTGTATTCTGAAGGGGTGGGTAGCCGACAAGACTTTCCGAATCATTAAAGTAAAAACAAGAACAAACTAACCCGATATTTTCAAATAAATTACACTTTTAAGTCTCGATAATTACTTATATAATGACTGAGCTTGTATTTGAAGTTGGCTAGTCGCAGCCCTGACTACAGGGTCCCTATCAAGTGGGGTGCGAAGAGCGCTACCTTCATATACAAACATTACTATTTTAGTCACTATTCATAGTTCCCGATAAATCTTATATATGTATATTTTTTATAGTACAGGGTGACAGACGAGCAATCGGATTCTTCCTACGAT
>JAFELO010000318.1:30183-82474 GCA_017140195.1 Eumaeus atala | reverse complement strand
ACACACACACGCACGCACGCACGCACGCACGCACGCACGCACGCACGCACTCACACACAGACACACACATGTGTATGAGCTATTGTTCTTAATAAATTTCTATATCCAAAGAAAAAAAAAAATCTAACTGTCCGAAGTATCCATAGTGTATTATTGAAAAATAAAAAGAATGTCTGTAAATTTTTTATGAAAAGTGTAATTTGTAAAGTTAATGTAACAGTAAGTATAAGTTTCTTAATATATGTAACAGGAATAATCGAGATAGCGAGACACAAGTACTCCCTTACTTAATGGGGATACCTCACGATTGTGTTGTAATGAGGATTTTTGAGAAATAAAAGATATGTTATTAGATTAGTGAAATATATTGGCGTTATTTAATACAGAATTGATAGATCGGTGCAGTGATGGTAAAGTGTAAAGCATGCGTAACCCTTACATCTACATCTTCCACTTCGTAAGTAAACTCCAGTCGCGTGCCCGAGCTGATATGGACAGGTATGTTATAACTAGTTTAAAGGGGCCAACAAGACATCGAAGCCTTTTAGTAACTACCGATGTCAACAAACATTCACACAACGAGATTATTATAATAAAGTAATATCCGTGGACTTATCTTTCACACCACGTTAGCCTAGCCCTGTGCTAAGTACCTTAAGGACTTGTGTAAAAGGACATAGACAACAGAGATACATTCAATATATTTTTTTATAAATCTAAGAAATTGTATATATTTAAGGTTTTTATTACAGAAATACATATAATATGTAGAGAAACATCCATGAACGGGGTGGGATTCAAACCCGCGAGCTCTGGAGAAACATGCACGGATCACTGACCTATGTTACCACTACGCATGCAGACGCATTTTATACAGTCGAGAAAAATATTTTTATGATTACTGGATCGAATTTAAACATTTTTCTATTAGTATAACACTACACTATCAAGAAGTAACAAAGGCTACATTTTCTTTATACAATAGGCGGGCAAACGAGCATTCGGAGCCTTTTTACGTCTACCGACGCCCGTGAACATCTACATAATGCCCTATGCATTGCCCTCCTGCCTTCCCTCCAATGGCCCACCGGCTACTCACAGACCGCACGAAACGCGACACATGATGTCACTTTACGGCAGTATTATGTGAGCAATTATTATTATATTATCTTGAAAAGTGTGATTTGTGCAAAAAAGAACTTTGTCAATGTTCACGGAAGCGAAGCCGCGCCAGTATGTCTGCATAAAACTGTGGTTATATTACACAAGACTAGGCGAAACACCTTTATATATACCATTAAGGGTTCTTTCATACAACAAGGAACATAACATACAAAGTTGCATCTCATAAAAGCGGTTTGCTTTATTCAAAAAATTGTAAGGATACCGAATCCCCTCCATAATGCACAAGTACATTCAACAGTATACTTTAGCCGCGGGCGAATAGCTTTTCTGGGTCAGCGTGTGTTACACCATTATGTTATTTTAAAATTCGTATACCTACTTACTTACCAACGCATCTGCTTTGTGAGTATGCTCTCCTGGTATTCAAGCTGCATAGTAAAAGCTATATTACATCTGTGAAACATCTGGCACCTATTGTAAAATTGAGATGTTTGCATGTGCCAATTTATAAAAAAGTAAATTTCTTATTATTCGCAATTAAAACATTATTCACATAAATTAAACTTGTGTGTCTACGCAGTGTGATAGGACATTGTGCCACACGGGAGCAAATGTAGTACTTGACACCGGAGTTACACGGACTATCTTTTTGTCCTATCAGCAGTGAATGTTTGTACTTTCAGACCTAGGTAGAGTTTTCTTACATATTGTAGGGTATACAATCCGATTTTTCTCCCGCTGCACAGCGGAGGTAGGAAAAAATATTTATAGATTTTATTCCATATTCAAATCAAATAGCGCGCTTCGTTATTATTCGCATATAAACGTTCATTTCCTGTCGCACTTTCGTCCCTTTTGATTAGAAACTACAAATTTTGGCAGATATGTTTCAAACCATAATTAAAAAAATTATTAAAAAAAAAACTGTAAAAGAAAAGGAAATTTGCAATTAAAAGTTCTCATCATCCGAAATTCTGTATACGGAGGAGGAGAGGACAACGCACCGAAACCCATGAACATCCGCATAATTACTATGAATTAGGATGTTCATGGGTTTCGACAGTTATTAAATAGCTCGTTTACCCCCTATGTTATAAAAAAATCTGGTGGTCCATTGTACGGGTGGGGTGATGGATGATAACGCTTTCCCATATGCGGCGTCAGTAGTCACCAAATGGCTCCGACATCGTGTTTCTATTTTATGTAGAAAAAGTGTTCCAGTATTGCAAAAAAAAAAAAAATTCAGTAACATGAATATAAAAACGCGAGAAGATGTTTTATCTCTAAGTTCTGTTCGTGATCTCGACTATGAATACGTGTTGTCATCTAATTACTATTCAGTTGTAGTTAGTACTGCGTCAGCCGTAGCATCGTTAGCCATCGGGTACAATGGCTACCTGAGATGTGTTAGGGGGCTGAATGAATCTTATCATAGATATTGATGATAAAGATGATGACGCTTTCCGTGCTGCTTATCAGTAACCGGTGGCCTATTCTAGGAAGAAAGAAAAGAAGCATGCCAATTTCGCAGTTATCTATCAAAATAATCGTCAAAGCGTTTGGATTACATAAAAAAAAGATACTGTGCACTTTTATAGCAAATATATATATAAATATAGATATATATATGATAATCTATAGGAGGGTAACGCTTCTAAATAGTAATTATGTAGATGTTCATGGGCGTTGGTAGTCGTAAAATGGCTCCAACTGCTAGTTTGCCCCTCTATACAATAAAAAATACTCATAAAGTGTAATATATGTATTATAATAATATTATAACACACTTAATTCGGCCGTAAATATTGTTACAATTGAAAATAAAAAATATTACATTTGAATTTGGATCATTATATCTGTCATTTATGTACGATTGTTCAACGTTTTTTTTTCATTTTAGCGCCAATACATTGTACACTATTTTACGATATTAAAGTGGAGTGGGGTGAAAAGGAGTACAGAATCGCTACGAGTGCATTACACAGAGTAGGTATGGAACCAAATCCCCACAATGGTTGCCTTGCCGTGGCGATGGGGCTTAATAGCCTGGGGCGAATCCAGGCGAAGCCAATTGAACCGAGGGGGGTCTTTGCACCCCTCTTGTAATAAGAGGGGGCTAAATCTCTGGTTGAGGAATCGGTCTAGTCTTATAAGAGGGGTAGCCTTAGAAGAAGCGGAGACCAAAGAGCTACAGGAGGAGGCGTTTTTGCGCACGGGGCAAGGGGGAGGATAGGAACCTCACTCCATTGCACTGACCCAAAGTCGGTGGGGTTGTCCTGTGTGTGCGGGGCAATCCCATCTGTGGAGGTGGAGTTGGCCCCCTTAGGGGGCTGACTAGCCGTGGAGGTGCCCTGATGATTTTTTGTTCCGGGGCGTGCATCGAGTGTCATCAGTGTCGGCCTTGGTAAAGTCACCAAGAGCAGCAATGATGGCAGTATTTTTGTGGGTATTCGGCACTATCATGTGCCGTGAGGCCCACACGCCACTGAACCACCACTCAAGATAAAAAGAGAACATCCTTACACAATTCAATTTAATTCCATAAAAGAAATCATCACTTCTGGGGGGGGGGGGGGTACAGGTTTTGTCAGACTTACATACATTACTTAATGATGGTCTCTCCTTATTCACAATCAAGAACAATCTTAAATAAAAAAGTACAAGGAACAAACAATTGAATCAAACCAGTTTTAGACGTTTGTAAAAAATGAGCGAACGAGATCTCATCTTGGCTGTTGTCCGAGACTCCCTTCTGCAACCCGAAAGAACTCCTTTCTATGTCCTATTATAAATCCAATCCACCAATGATTCATGGATCATTCTTCAGTCCTTAAATTCAATATTTGAAGATTATAGTGGTATCTTCATATTAAATCCAAATTTTAAAAAGGAGATAGAGCTCTGGAAAATAACACACAACCAATAAGATCCCGTCCCATTCTCTTGGCTTCATGAGCGAACTAAAATCAGGCAAGATATATGCTCTGTTACAATAAAATATAATTTAACACTAATGCAATAATGAAACGGTCTATCACATTGATAGCCATACAGATCATGTAAATACCCTTATCAAAATGCATACATAAGGGAATTAAGACGTTTTTACATGAATAAAGATTTTTTGAAACATAAGATATGAAATATGGCGTCGGCAAGGTATCATGAACTCACCGTTTTATAATACATTGGTTAGTAGTTCGAGGCATCTTGTCACGAAAATATAGGTTCCCGGCGGAAAAGAAAAACTATTTAATTATCATTTTGTGATGGCATATAGCGTCCGCCATCATTCCGTCCTCCACGAGAAAAAAAAATGGTGTCATTTCGTCGACACTGAGCACACCTTTAGTCTCATAGTCAAAGGTGCCACTTTTCTTTAAATGTTTAATTAGCAAAAACATAATTGCTACAAGGGAGGTCACACAAAAGTGTTGTTTACTATTGATTTTTTTTTTACATTTGAGCAATATCTTAACAAACAAAGTGACCGTGTTTATGCTCGAAACTCTAAGGAAACTTCTCAATTACTCGACAGAGTGTAGCGTGGGCATTATCGTCGGATACTCAGTAATGGTTTGGTGGGGTATTAGCTATGAAGGAGTGTCTGAGCCATGTTTTTCTGAAATAGGCATCAAAACATCGGCACAAGTGTATCAAGATACCCATTCTTAAGAATATAGTTAAGCCTTTAATAACACACTGTTCAATAACCAAGTATGGTCCTTCCAGCAAGATTCGGGACCAGATTATAAAGCTCGATCCACCCAATCTTGGTGGATCGAGCTTTATAATACAGCCCAGGTACTTAACGTCATGGTAATTCGGAGTCCCTAAAACTATCCATATGTTTGGCTGTGAAGTATTTCCCCATGGAACGAGTGCGTGCTTCTATTGGTAACGGGCCTCAACGTTAAAAGGACTGGTATTGCAGCTAATGGAGACAACTTCGAATAAGTCTTTTATATTTTTAATTGTTTTATATTTGTGTATCAAACAAACACAAACGTAACAAATGTTATTTGCAAATATGAAAATATTTTTTTCTGGCTTATAACCTTTATGGCAAGAATAGGTATATAATGATATCGTGTTAAGCTTTTTTTGGCGCGGGGAAACGCATTCACGCGCCATCACCGGCCCTGGGTGGGGGGCCAGCGGTGTGTGGGGCTGGCGGTACATTATTGAAAACATCAGGGCACTACGACGGCTAGTCAGTTCCCTAAGGGACCGACTCCACTTCCACAGATGGGTTGCCGCGCTCTACTGGACAACCCCACCAACTTTGGGACAGTGCAATCTTCTTATAAGACCAAAGTGGCTGCCACCAAAGGGGTTCACACCAGGCTACTGAGCCCCAGCGCCGCGACAAGGCTAGAACCACCGTAGGGAACATAATGTTAGCCTAGCCTTGTGTTAAATAACGTAAATATTTATGTTATAGATACTAGACTATGGAAACACATAAACATTCATACCCAGGGCGGGATTGGAATCCACGACCTCTGGCGTAACACGCGGTGTAAATGCCACGTTACCAACTGAGCCAGCCGGTCGTCAAACATATAAATATGATTCATGAAATATGGACAGAAGCATGTCATAACAATATCTTTAATACAGGCAGTATTTTTGTTACGAAAGTATTTCTTACAAGTAAGGGGGATGCCCTCACCACCTTCAAGATTCTATAATGACCTTAGGCCCTTGAGCCTCGTCGCGCTGAGTACAACGGCCTTGTTTACTCTTCAAGTACATTAAATTACACCAGGGATCTCTCCAAAAAGTAAAAATTCTTTGTGAGAACATCTTCGATCCGTGAATTTTAATTATTATTTGCTAGCTGTTTTTCCATGCTATGTTTGTATTTATATTTCTTTTACGTTATTTTTTTAAGTCAAACTTATCATTCGAGTTCTTTCTCGTAAAAAGAAGTATCTATGAGAGAAAAAGCGTTACAGGTGCGTGTGGCGGAGGCGGTAGGCATTTTTTTTATTACTATAAGACACATCGGTAGAGGAACAGCCCCCTCCTTTCCCGCAGATTGTTTAAGATTAGCTGAAGTAACTATTATTATCCTAGTCGAGGGGACCGGGACACCTCACCCCCCTATCTAACGACGGGAGCAGCTCACGCCCGGCAACTAGAGTTGGTTGTGCATTATCGTGGGGGCTGGAAGAGCTGGTTGCGCTATCGTGTCTGGGGGAACCGTCCCTCCCTTCCACCACGGACGTGTGGTATGACTCACGCGCGGTCGCCGTGGATCGCCTGGCTGGTACGGGGGTATGATTTAAACCCGTTGGTAAATCGCGTACTCGATCGATCGATACTGGAGGTTTAGGATGAATCCGATCGAAGTGTCTTTTGGAGAGCTCTTTGTAATGCCCCGCCATATTGGGTGTTCCGAATTTCTATGTAGATCTATTGTGTCGATGTACAGCCAGTGCCAATTCGGAATCTATTTTCGAAAAAGTTTGTGCCGACGAATAGTGCTTTCTTTCTAACGCGCTCGATGTGCAGTGCGAAGGCACGGTCTTTGACGGATTGTCCCCTGGGGATGACGATACGTCTAGGGACACGGGAGGTATGATTTTGCTGCGTTTTCGCTCGATATTGGGGTGTACACCTGCAAATATATTGACAACTTTTAGAGTTAACCTCGATTCCGCATCCTGCGAACCACCCTCGCTTGCATGCTCCTTGGCCTTGAATGTTGTTTTAGTACCGTTTGCTTGTTTCAAGTTTTGCCTCTACTATGTGTCGAACACGGTTCATTTTATTGTAGTGAGTGAAGAAGCATGTTTAGAGCAACCTGCTTGATACAGGTGACGCATTCAGTGCAATCTGAATTAATTCAATTTCGCTATTAAACGACACAACCTTTTATAAATCGTGAACCTTTATAGGGACGCACATAGAACAAAGTGACAGGTTACCATTAATCTAAAGTCTAATCGCACGCCTAGTTTTAATGTCCAACAAGAACAGAGAGCGTACCGTCGACGTGAGCCAATCACGCGCAGTTGTTTTGACAGATTGTCAATTGCGCGTGATTTCGATACCAATTCTATGAACGTTTTACAATTAGAAATAAGTTTCGCCGTGGCACCTCAAATCCCACTAGAATTAATAATATGCAATATTGAGCATTAACTGAGGCTATAACTGAGTAAAAATTAAAGTAAATTATGACCCCGCTGACGTCATCTAGTGACAGAATTGTGTACTATAAAGGTAATATAATATTAATATCACCAAGACACTAGACTACACGGAATTTGGCATGCCATGATCAACAGATTCGCGAAGACTGTGTATTCCTCTTGTTTAGAGAGACGATGGAAAGACAGACCCTCCTCTTTTCTCGCAGATGGGAAGAGATGGACCAATATTGATTAATTTTTAGAATGTTTAGAACCATGGGTCCATCTCCTCATACAACCAATTTATATCAGTGCACGCATGATGCCAATAAGGTCGGGTGTATAAGTGGTAACACATTATAGTGTGAAGTATGTTAAATACTCACAATATTTTTGGACTTACTTAACTTATTTAATTAGTTATTTGACGTAGTAAAGCGAACAAATTAGTGTTCGTGACAGTCGAGAAATATACGACTTTATTATGATTGTATTATTATGTATATTTTTGGGTTTGTATCGAAAAGTATTTTTATTTATATCTGTTTTGTCAGCCCACATTAACATGTTTATTTAGAGTATTGATTCAAAAGCCTTTCCGACATTAATTTCAGATAAATGAAGCCTTTTATTAGTATTGATAGACCAAAAATTTAAATGAGAGGGCGTTGTACGTATCCCAACCTACACAAAAAATGTTTGATTATAATTATTTTTTTACATATATCTGTCACTATTAGACTTATCGGGAATCATAAGAAATTGGTTGATTGTTTGGTGGTTTAGGTATGATATAATCTTACATGACAACGGTTTTCTAATTGATTTATGAACTCATCACCCGATGGAGTGATAAAGACGAATTGTTCCGCTCCCTCGCAGGCTCCGGTCATTCGGAACATTACTGTGACGGCTTCCTGTAACGTGCCTACTAGCGTTATCGCACCAACAAAAATCAACTAGAAAGTGCAGCTGAATGTTGCCGACACACAAGTCATAGATTTTTCCCAGACCCCATTGCTAAGTTATTACATACAATTCCACCCCAGTGTAAGAAACAAAACGGTCCATTCACACCTTTAACGTATATTGTAAAGGCCTAGAACAATCGTCGGCAGACAATAGTGAAATGGTCTAACGCCTCATGTTACGCTGCCCCTATGTGTAGGATATCATTTCCTATGTACGTCAGTTCGTTGAACCCTTTTACCCCGCCTCAGATGTGACTAGAGTACTGTCGTGCGCGGATGTTTCTTTTTATCTTCTTTTTTTGTAATATGAAGAATGAAGTAGCGAGTTGTAGGTGAGTACCGCCGCCTATAGACATCCGCCAAACCCGCGGTTTCTCGAGATCCCGAGGCGTTGCCGAATTATAATCCAATACTGAATTACGTTATCTTATTATATAACCTTAAAATACAAGAAACCGGTTTGAACCGGAGTGCGAAGGGTCCCGTACCATTACCAACATACACAACCAGTACAAGAAACGGCAAACAACATTTTTGTTGTATGGGCCACTAAATAATTAGTTCCTTCTAGTTTTCTTATATTTGCTGTTAAAGCGGTGACAGAAATACATGAATTGTGTAAATTTCAACTGTCTAGCTATTATGGTTCATGAGATATATCCTGGTGACAGGCCAGCGGACAGACGGACAGCGGAGTCTTACAAATAAGGTACCATTTTCACCCTTTGAGTACGGAACCCTAAAAACATCACAATGAATTTCAGAATGACTAACTGTATCGAATTTATTGATTATTGCATTCGCGTATGTAACGAGTGTTGCCAAGGTAAACGGTAAACACGTGGGGATATGTGTGGAAGTCATTAAAATATAATAAAAATCTCTATGTAACGTGTACATTTCCATCTTTTCCTTTTTTTGACTGCTCTATGCTGGAAGTGTCGAGTGCATCAGTTACTATAAGACGCGACAGGCGACGGACTAGGTGAGATTGTGGTCGATAGGGGTCAGACCGTCCTCCTTTCCTGCAGTAGGTAGAGAGAGGACGGATTGCCACATATAACGATCCTTACATACTTTGCCTTGCATCTTCCACGTTCATAATCAAACATCTCTAGTTCATTACATCTGTGAATTCATTCATCTTATCTTCTTATTTTAATTAAATCACATTCCACGTGCCAGTCAATACGCACCCCTCGGTCGGCCGGTTCTATATAATATGCTTAAGTCTATGACATAAAAAACGGTAAATAAAAATGTTTGTGGTTTTTCTAATCACCAGTACCTCTAGTACATACAGCGCGCTCTCATATAAATATATTCGTATTAATAATGTACCAAGTGAATACTGATGGCGTTAACGTAATTAACTACGTCACTCCCCGGGACGAGGGAGAGGGGAGGTATGTTGCAAAAGGTTTTACAACTCCGTCATAACATGTGCACGTCGTTGGAATGCGGTTTGACTCTGCGCTCCACTTCCACCCGCCCGTGCTCGTCTGAACACCCTAGTACAATTAGGTCATTGTACCAGCCCTAATATGACGTCATCGAGGCCAGATGGAAAGTTTCTGCATGAGGTATTGCCATTATTGCAGTGCTGCCACGATCTGTACTAACACGATCGAGGAAGTTGTCCCTCACACGATAATTGTTACCACCACAGTAACGTTTCGTACGGTTTGCGAGTTGCTGATGGCCCATTGGAGGACAAGGGTCTGGATAAAAATTATGTGGAAAGCGCTGACTACTTGTTTGTACCTTCGTGGTCAAGTAGTAAGCATATTTAACCATAAATTGTGAGATCCCAGGTTCACAGATCACAAGTGTTATTGGGATGTTTCAATTTGTAATAACAGCCTGAAGGCGGAGGAAGGTGGTACACCCTCGTGCCTGCGCGTGTTTCTCTTCGTGCGTGACGGACCCTCCCATAGGAGTAGGGTAATGAGGGAACACTTTTGCATCCTCACATGTCACTATACTAAAAAGCAAAACTTTATAAAGTTCGATTACGCAAGAGAGCAGCACCTTCACTACTGTACCCAGGGCCCGGTTCCATTGCAACGCCACACACACACACTACAACACACACTACAACACACACTACAACACACACTACAACACACACTACAACACACACTACAACACACACTACAACACACACTACAACACACACTACGAAACGTCGGGTGGCTTCGTTTTTAACTTTTCACGTGGCAGTAGCAAATATACGTTATCCATTATTTGTTATAAAAATTAGTGGTTTTCAGTCGCCAACTGCATTGCGGTTTCTAAAAGCAGAAACGACAGTGGTCGTTAAACCTATGCCATCTTAAAAATAGAACAACACGCGCTTTGTTCTTTGAAATACATTGTGAAGTAGCCTAGAACTCAATGGGCTAGGTTATAAAACAGTTTTGAAAAACCAAAGCCCTAGTTTATTTATTATAAACAGCTGCGTCCAGTTTGCGGAGGGCAGGTTTGAGAACCCTTCAATAACATAGATGGTTTAGAATTAATGTTTAATAATTCATTTGTTTGCCCACAGCAATTGTTTAAGGTCAAGCCCCTTACGGTTAAAGCACACACAGACCATCCGACTAGTGGCTAAAATCAATTTCAAGCCGCCAACTTATTAATTTTAATATAAACAGAAAGGGTTTTTGTTTGAACGCGCTAATCTCAGGTACCACTGGTCTGATTTGATACCTTCTTTCAGTCTTATCTGTTATTTTTATCGTGCTATTTTACCGTTCTCTCTGCCTCCCCATTCCACCTCCGAACCCTAGAAGACGTGGTGTTCCTATTTATCTAGGAGGCTACAATATATGTATAAAGATGCTTTTGGTGAAACCGCGGGGCGCTGCTAGTAGATAATAAAGTTAAACGGTTGAAGTTCAGTTATTGAAAGAAAGCCGAAAAAAGTTGATTGGAGAAAAATACTTAGAAGTCTCTCCAATTTTAAAATTTTTTAAGAATAATATTGTAGGCTATAAAAGATATTAAAATAACCCCCCGCCGCGTATACACTCAGCTGGTTAAAAACATCTTAGGCAGAAAAATGCGTGATCTTGTGACCTTCGGCGAGCAATAAATAGATAATTGTAGTTTTATATTTATAGTTTTCTGCCTACACTCTCCGAATTGGATCCGAATAGGAATTAAGAGACAAGCTGTCGTGTTTCATTAATTGAGGTCTATATACATACAGAGGATTGAGAAAGGCTGATGATGATAATGATAAGGTCTTATATCTTCAGGAACTTCAAATCAACGGCTTTCTTGCTAGAGGCGAAGGCGTTGGAATTGTATGACTAATTAATACAAAAAAAAACTACTTTTACGCATTCTATCGCGGTTTATTTAATTATTTAACTAGCCCGACGTTTCAGAAGCTTTACAGCAACCATCGTCACGGGTGGACCATGGTTGCCGTAAAGCTTCAGAAACGACGGGCTAGATAAATAATTAAATAGACCGCGATAGAATCCGTAAAAGTAGTTCTATTATAATAAATAGTTATAATAAAGTAGTTCTATAATAATAAGTAACATCCGCGTAAACTTAAAACATCAATATGACTAATTAGCTATATCACAATCATCATCCGAAGTAGAAACGTCTGGTCGGCCAGCGTGGATACTTTCAGTTAATACAAGACGAGTAAAACTAACTAGCCTAATCAGTTAGTTGTAAGAAAAACGTTAGTTATAAAAAGAAGAAATTAGCTTCCAAATTCGAATTACAATTATTTTACATTTAAAAAGATAAAATCTCCTTAAGATACATTTTAATACACTCTAAAGGTTTCATTTAAAAAAAGGAATAAAAAAGTCAAGCCGGAGGCATCAGCATACCTCTAAAAAGCCGCGATCAAAATTTAAATTTTATGCACAAAGGTTTTATTAGGCCGGACAAAGACTAGCCGTATGCTGGAAAAAAGAGTTCATTGTCTGCCCGATTGCATGGGGTTGCGCGGACATCGGCATAAATAAGCCAAAATAAGCTTTACATCATTAAAAATAGAAATAAAAACTGTTCGTCTGTTGTATCACATTTATTAGCTTTGCGAAAAATTTACCACTGCTAAGGGCTTTTTATAGAGGGTAAATGTGCTACTGATATAAGTTGTTAACGATAACATGCGCAGTGTGCGAAGTAAGTTGCTACAGCGGCATATAGATCTGAGGTGATAGTTAAGAGGTCGCCTAGTTGTAGGTAAGTTGCGACGGATACCTTTAGATACGAGTAGTTAAGACGACGCCTAGTGGTAAGTAGGCTGCTACCGATACCTGTATGTAGTTAAAATGTTGCCTAGTGGTAAGTTGCTAGCGATAACTTTAGATATTTAAGACGACACCTAGTGGTAAGTAAGTTGCTACTGATACCTGTAGTTAGTAAAGACGACGCCTAGTGGTGAATAAGTTGATGCCGATACCTGTAAATAGTTAAGACGATGCCAAGTGGTAGGTAAGTTGCTATCGATGCCTGTAGACAGTTAAGAGGGCGTCTGGTGATAGGCGAGTTGTGGCCGATACTTGTAGACAGTCAAGACAACGCCTCGTGATAAATAAATTGCTGCCGGTACATGTAGGTGGTTAAGACGACGCCTAGTGGTAAAACGTTACTGATGCCTATAGATAGTTACAACGACAATATTTGGTTAACCAAGACACCATAGAAGTGACAAAATGGCGTCAAGACATGAAAGATATTTCGAGGCTGAAGTATAGCAAGTGAATATTTGTCTCGGGACCCAAGCTCTGATAGCCTAGTATTTATATGATAGCTTATCTTTGAATGCAAAGGGAGGGTAGCAGAAGATCCGAAATGTTATTTAGGATGTGTAAATATACAGCAGTGTTCTGTAGTCACTTACTACTTTAAAACTTTTCTCGTTGCCTCTTTACTTTTGTACGCGCACCGAGTCTAGTTATATTGCCACATAGAGAACCCTTCGTCCTCATCATAGTGTAAAATAATATGAAAAGCGCTCGGAGTTCAAGAGTACGTGCAATGCAGTCATTCAAGGCACTGTGAAGAAAATTATTTGATGCAGAGAAAATACGGTAATATTGTTTGCAGAAAAATGTTGCAATTTATATTTTTCAGACATAAAAATGTATATTCTCCTGATAGTTCATAATCGTGTGTTCAGAATTTTAAAAAATCTGGTTTCAGTGCATGTATATTATTTTTGGTGTAAAAGCTATTAATGATTAATAATCCGTTTTCAATACTTGTTTTAGACAATATATCATTTTTAGCATTACCTTGAACTTTGTCTAGGATTATCGGAGACTAACCATTCTTTTTTATTTGTGTATCATATTATTAATTCGTAGCGAATTTCTTAAATATGATAACAATTAAAATTGTGCCATGAGAATTTCATATATGAGATGTAGTGCTGAATATCGGCTACTCTATAGAGACACGTACGCTATGCTTGGCTGCGTATCTCTAGCGCGGTACCAAGTTATAGTGCACAAGTGTGCGAAAACATAAGTGCACTCTATGACCCCCTCCCGGTGGAACGGCATTTCGCCACGATCAGAGAGGAATCAGACTCAGAACAAACAGCTAACTTCCTGACTACGGACGGTTAGTCGAAGTTGGAAAATATTTAATCGATCCGATCCGATTTTTTGGGGACGTGGGAAACGTACTTACGCTCCTTCAACGGCCCTGGGTGGGGTCCCGTGGTGTGCGGAGCTCGCGGCACATTATAGTGCCGAATACCCACTAAAACTACTGCGTGTGCCATCAGTGCCGCCTTTGGTGAGTTGCACCGGAACTACAATTCACCAGGGCACGTCGACGACTAGTCAGTTCCCTAAGGGACCGATAACACCTCCACGGAAGTGTTGCCTCGCACTACAGGACAATCCTACCAAGTTTAGGACAGGGCAATGGGATGAGGATTCCATTGCAAGAGGGTACAAAGAGGGCCTCCTATTCCTGCTCTTTAGTCTCTTCTGTTTATAAGAGGGAAGCGACCCCTTCAATTCAATTGGCTGCATCCAAGGTGCATGGGTTCACCCCACACTTCTCAGCCACACCGCCACGACCCATGGTGGGGAAACGGTCTGCAGTAGAGTAAGTTTACTTACCCATCACTTAACCACTAGATCACGAGGTAGTCAATAAGTTATTACAATTATCCACTAGTTATATTACGTAATTATAAATCTAGGCCACATTGTACTTAAAAACATACTCAGCGCTATAAAAATATCCTGCTTATTTGCGTACGTATTAAATGCGTAGGCAGTCGTCAAGTGTAGAGGCTCGTAATGATGACAATCATACATCAAAAATGTGTTGCCAGATCCAATGACTTCCTTTTGCAACGAGATGTTTCTATTTTATGATGTACTCAACTAGTGGAATCTGAAAATATTTTCTGTTTTTCGCTCGGCAAACGAGTTTACGGTTGCGTGACTTTATTTAAAAAAAATCGGTAAACACGAGTCGAAATCGCGCATAAAGGGTTCCGTACCTCATTTTTTTCCACACATAACACACTCGGTAGATATGTGAAGAAAATACACCCCATATAGCTTTTCAGAAATAATTTGTTCTGTAGACATATTGATTAACAAAAATACCAAGACATCACATTCGGCGTCTCAAAACTGTCCGTATAAGGGATGTGTCGATGTTAAATTATACAATTTAAAATCAGACGCATAAGGTTGACTTAAAAAAATATTTCTAAATAATGCACTCCTTTAGAATATAACCTGCTTTGTAAAAACGACTTAAGCTATGCGCTTCAGGTTGGCTTTGCAAAAATATATGTTATTGTACAATCTTGGTCTCTTTAGAATGACAGCTCAGTATGGTATCGTGTATCTAGTATTTTTGTAAATTAATGTGTAGAACTTTATATGTACAGATGATAGAGAAGTAACGAATAATAAACTTTTAGCATGCTTATGAACGTTTTAATAATCTAATGGAGAATAATGGGTCAGAATTTAGCCCGCGTGGTCATGTAAATATATAAGTTCCATTGGAATGTTGGAACCTGGTCATTTCGGGGAAGCACAAAACAAAAATCTTAATGGTCACGCTATCATGAGGTGGATGAGGTAGCACACCGCAGTCTGGACCATTCAGAAAACTCCAGGGAATGACCGATTATTGTAGTGCCAGAAGGTCACTGACGGCAATGAGTTGATATATAATTAGCAGTGTAACATAACAGGAATACATACGAAATGCATGGGAGTAACTAAATTGTCAAGTGAAGGTTGTGGAAAGCCGACCCTGACACATGAGTACTACCGTTACGAAGGAAAATTATGTACGCAGACCATAGTGGAAATGCTCATCTTCGGAAATATTCAATGAGCTTTGCTAAGTCAAGTGATAATTACCAGGAGACTAAAGGGTTAGTACTCATCCACATTCAACCTCTATGGGTATCTATTTATAGGAGGCATACACATGGTTTGGGAAGGGAAACCGGTTCGGCGGAAGAACCGACCATGTTATGACACAATTCTTTTACATTACTTTATGGGGGGAGGAAACGATAATAGTAGCCTTATGACAACTGGCGACGCCTGTACATAGCCTCATTATTGTTGTCATACGAATGCGTTGCCTCTACAAAAAAAATGCGCACACTAAAAGCGACAGAATAACTGTCACTTTACGAAGGTGTCATGTGAGCGAGAGGTCACGCCACAGCGGACATAAATCATGCCGGCTCAATTTAGCTGCAATGCAGCATGGCACTGTCTCGTACAAAATTTATGTGTGTAACAATATTGGACGTGTTCGATCGACCACTGCGCCTGGCAGGTAAGATGTAGTCAGATCATAATATTAGATACTAGCAGCGCCCCGTGGATACAACCGCGTACTATGGTACAATTTCGTATTATAAATTGCACTACTTCACCCCCTTGGGGGTTAAGTTCCTGAAAAGTTCTTTCACAATGCCCACTTACGCGGTGGAAGGAAAGAAAGTTCCTTGGTATTTATCATAGCTATACTTTTTTTCAATATATACGTAAAAAACTGTCTTCCTAGAAAACGCACAGTCAATAAGAATGAATACATTAACTATATAATCATGACCACAAATATAAAGATCAATTTTTTCTAAGTACATAATTTTACAAAGGAGGATATATTTTTACATATGGCAACACTGCATTATATAAGTACGGAGCACAGGTTTCCCCATTTCTGTGTACACAATCGAAGCAAACGATGCTGTCGCTCGGGTACCACATTAATGCATCCGTGTGGTCTAATTTAACTATAAAAGTGTGTGCCCGCCCTGTTTGATCAAAAGGGACCATAGATTTGTAACACTTATAGAACTGCCTAATCCTTATCTTGGTTTATTATTGGCGTTACAAATTATTTAAAACATGTTACAAGGAGTATTTATATGTATATTATAATCGTCACGTCACGATTCCATCATCGTCACAGATAAGATCCAGGAAAACATTTATGCCACTAAACTTGATACAGCGTATTCTGTTATTCTATTTACGCAGCGTATTCTATTGCCATGGATTTAGTTATTATTTTATTTTAAAAAATATAATTTAAAAAAGAACACGAAATAGTATAGAAAATATTTTGTAAAGATTGATATTGATTTATATGGCGCTCCCTGGGAAGCCAATGTTCGGCAGTGGACGTCGTCTGGATGCTGATGATGATATCGGTTTTGTTAGGTGATGGAATTGGTGGACCTCTTTGAATTTGAGTGGAAACGATATTTCCATCAGCCCAAGTTCTCCGATATCTCTTATGAGTGGTTTATTTTTTCATTAGGAATTATCATATTTTTCTTTAGCACGTATGGTGCTATATTACCCCATCCGTGAATTTCACAGAATATATGAGCTGTCTATTCATGTGATAGTCTCAGAGTACGAGAGGGGTCTTCGCCCTGGCAAGGGGCTGCGTGCGCCAGTAATCGGTGTTTAGCGACGCGTTCGCATAATGTCCTACATGCATCTAGGATATGCCTGGAAACTGGGTTTGAAAACAGGGTGAAGTTGCGTGGAATGTAACGCTTTAAAAAAATAAAAATGTATACGACGACGGGTGCTCAAAAGGTGAGTTTTTTCATGCGAGCCAAGTTACTTGCAGTAATAGCACCGGCTTATGAAAGATAGGGTAATGTATAAGATATAGGCCGGCTCTGCTGCACTACTCATTATACTAAGCCTCTACTTGGCTCTTATCCAACTCAAACGAGCAGTCGGAGTAAGAGCAGTACAAAATAAAAGTACCACATAACTTTATTTTATATATATTTCTAAAGGAGGGCTGCTGGCTAAGAGTTCAGTTCTTTGTTTCTAAGGATCTTTGAGAAAATATTTACCTGCTATATGTATGGTATTTATATATACTGCTACTCGCATCCATCCCGGACCGGCTACTGTATTTTTTTTTCATGGCGTCCTAATTGGTTGGCCCGATGCTGGTGTCACATTTGTGTTTTGTGTTGGCGTTGGTTAAACTACTATTGCTGCAACATTGACATCTAATTAGGCTGATTTTAGTCTCACGCTCACCGTCAGCGCTCATAGCTCAGCGCGTTGTTTGTCAGCGCTGAGGCTCAGCGTGGCTCGTTTTAGTATCGTACAGACCGCCTTACCGTAGACGACCGTTAGACGACGACAAAATGCGGAGTGTATTAATTATTGCTGCTTTGTACTATGTGTCCCAAAAAAATAAAAACCGGCGACGACGAAGATTCCCTGTTCATCCATTGATTGAGCAGAGAGCCGTTGCAGGAGAGTTTGTCTTGTTATATGGCACTTTGAGAGCTGACGAAAGTAAATTACTTTCGAATGTCAACTAGAACTTTTGACGAACTTCTGGCAAAGATACAGGATGAACTGGTCCATTGCAGCTTACGAATCGTGCCTATACCACCGATTGAACGACTAATGGTGACCTAAAGGTAAGAAAAAACATATTTACTCGTTTTATAATTATGTTTAATCATGGCAAAGTGTAGGTAAGAAAACAACATAGGTATTTATTATTGTTATGTTTCATATTATAGGTAAGACAAAAATAACATAAATGACATATTATTAGTAATTAAACATAATATAATTATTCATCAGTACGTCTAGCTGTTTCATAACCAGTATCCACTTCGCGATTCGCCATGACTGTACGCGCCGACGACGTCCGCTCCGCTTGACACTAAAACCCTCACTGAACGCAGAGGCGCTCGTGCGATCGACAGCGCCGACAGCTACGCGGGGCCGACGCGCGACGCGTACGGACGCGTAGCTATCAGCGCTGACCATCGTGCGCGCTGATAGCTACGCGTCACCAAAAAACGTTTCCTAAAAGTTCATATATCTCGGCCATCAGCGCTGACGATGCGCGTGCCGACGGCGTGAGACTAAAATCAGCCAAAAAAGCAGCATTTGCTGAAAAATTAGAACACAAAAAGTAAATTAAATATAGTATTTCTTGTAATTTTATTAAATTTCTAATTTTGAATAGACTACCTTCAAATTACATTCCCAATTTATGTTAGTAACATTCCGGGTACGTTTGTAAGAATTAAGAAGATGTTTATTGAGAGAATTCAATGTACATACACTGTCATCGTCAACATATTTCAACAACAATAAACTAAAGTAAGTACTAATCTAACATAACTTGTCAACTTGGACATTGGCAGCAATGGCTGTTAACCTATGACGGCCGATTGCCATTTCTAACAAAAGAGAAGAAGAAGATCTAACATAACTAATAACGGAACATAATTTATAAACAAAATATATTTTTTTTTATAAATTTGGCCTTTGTATGCCATTATTTTAGTTAAAATTAAAATTAAAAAAATAATGAGAAACAAAACAGTAATAAAATAAATGTTGGGATTACAGCCAAATATAAATTTATTTACTTCTGCTAAGTGTTTGTGCCGGAAGATGCACAATAGCGGCCATAAAATAAAGTCCTCAAAAAGTGAACACTCAGTTAATGATATATGATATACGGAAATATCATAACGCTGATAGTCCCTTAATAACAAAGTGTCTTCGAGTCAGTTGCGCGACTAAGCATTTCAAAATAATACTAACTGTATCTGGACACCTCTTCTCTTACTCGTACTTAAGTTTTTCCTATTTCTATATCTCAACACACTATAATACAACACATCTGTCAACCATTTTGATCACCGCCATTTTGATTTTCATCTTCAACACAACGGTAATTAAAGCTACACAAGCGATACGTTTCTATTTTATGTTTGTGCGTTTTTATAACTTAAACTTCTTTACCCACACTTGACTTAAGGTGTAGGCTGGTGAGTGCGTAACGATCGCGTTACGACAACGGGTCTAACGCATGTTAGGAGTGAGATATAAGTTAAGAAGATAGCAAGAGATTTACATATCGTATATTACTGTAGGGGCACGAGAGAGAGAGAGAGAGAGAGAGAGAGAGAGAGCAGGCACATATTCTCTTTTTTCCACATAGCCAGTTACATTTATTAATTGTAAGTGACTTATGAGGACAATAGGCATGAGCAGAGTTTAGCATTTCTGCCCTAGGTAGGACCAGTGTAACAATATACACCATACAGGACAGCATCAAAGCAAGAGGGTGGCCGGTCGTTAGGTACTACTTCAGTTGCTCGAAAACACTGTGAAGCCGTAAAAATACAACCTCTTAACAATTATGAGTTCCTAGTACACCAGATATACTTCACAAAGTTTGACAAAGTTACAAAAATAACTTTATTAAGTCGTGACATAGGTGGTTTCTTTCCCTCGTTATTCAAATGTGGACTAATAAAACTTTAGCGAGTGTACATAAATATGTATATCACATAGGAGTTCCACTTTGGCGGAGGAAATGAGGACATTACCAGGTCTTCGTATATATTTATGACCTTAAGTATTAAACTTATAGAAGGATATTTCGGTAAAAAATGTACTAAGCTGTGTGAAATGTGTATCGTCCTTGACAGTGAAAAAAGCCTCCTGGTTTAATCTAAGTATATTCGAATCTAAATATCCCTGGTGCCCTAAGTTTTTATTAGAACAGAAAACTATGTGTCATTATGTAGATTAACTTTACGAATACTGCTGAATTCGCTTTTAAACAAATACGTGGAACGGTTTCCTTCTGCCTGTGCTAGATGTAATGTATACAACTTATTTTTTATATTTACAATAAGTATACTAAATAGTGTGGCGGCCCCGCACCAGAAGACACTTGGATGGAGCCATCCTGGTGGACTGGCGGCTTAGTTGTGGCGGGGACCAGCTGGATGCAAGTGGCTCGTGACCGTGACCTATGCCGCTTTATAAGGGAGGCCCATGTCCAGCGTCGGACGTCGTCCGGCTGACGGTGATGATGGTGATATTAAACAACTTCATAAGCGAGAAGTTGGTGTTTCCCAAAAATAGTATGTTTGAAAATAAGTGAGTTTTACTCATATTCAAATTGCATGTCACAAATTTACTGAAAAATAAAAATATCATCGTCAACGTCCGTACCTCCACTAGTCAAAGTGTGTCAAACTCGCTTAACTTAAAAAGTATATATATTATAAAAAATAATTCGAGAATTTGTATACTTTTATACTGATACGTACGAACAATTTTGACATTTATCGTAACTTTACAAAGATTACTTGAGTAATAGAAGACTATGTTATGAATAAACACACTTGCTCTTGAACGAACGCATATACTATAAGAGCTGGTGCTCTTCGCTTAGTAGTGACTTTAAAAATATCTTGGTTTAAAAAAATCTTAAATATATGAAATTTATTTATTTTATTTATTTATTTTTATTTGCTAGAAACATTGGACACAGTGGTTGTAACAAGAGTTCAAGTGTCCAATATGTTTCGTCGTGTGACATGCAAATAATTAGGTTCATATTTTTTTATTACACATTTAGTAATCTTACAGCAGAGTAACATAATTTTAAATAAAAAGAAACAAATAACAATATCACGTCTTGTATCTATTGTTATTATTATATATGTTGCCATTAATACGTTCTGGTAAAATCATTAAGTATAGGTTGTCTTAAAGAATCTATAGTAACTACAGATAAATTACATTCTAATATGTATTGATAGTCAAATACAAAAAATACAAATGAATCCAATCAGTTATTAGACTTATTTAAAAAAATCTCTGAATGAATTAAAACGTGCGATAACCATTTAAATATGTTTTTTAAAGCTTTGAAAGGTTTAAAATACATACTGTAAGGACTTTTATAAAACTTAGGTATTCTGAAGTGGCATTGCTAGTTTATCAGGAAATCTGGTATTCCCAGTCAAAACTTGACTTTGTTTCATTAAAAAGTCATATTTTCGTGAACAAATATACTTACCTCGTAAATATATAAAGATGTAAGAGTAAGAACTTTTATTTTTTTAAACACTACAGCCTACATGAGTCTACGGGGGTGGCTCCACAGACAGCTCTGACAGACTACATCTGGGCTGTAAATTAGCGTTTAGTGTCTACAGAGTAGGCCCAGATGATCACACCGTATCTCAAGTATGGAGCTACAAGCGTATGATATGTAAGCCGTAACTAATGCAGTATTCTGACCAACTGTTTTTGACAGGCGTCTAAGAACGTATGCGTATGGATTCAATTTCCTGCTAGTTTTATCAATGTGTGATTTCCATGATTGGTTTCTATCAATAGTAATACCAAAAAAGCTTTTCAAATTGGTTTCTTGGATATTATTGGTATTATAAGGGTTGATTGATAAGTATCCGAAACGACAAAGAAAAACTTTAATAATCTATTTAAAACAATTTTATTTTTCAACGTAATTTTCTTCTACCTCGAAATATTTAGTCCAGCGCTTCTCCAATGCCGTTACACCAGTTTGATAAAATGTTTTCTTTAACTCCTCAAATACTTGTCTACGTATTGATTTCTTAAGTTTTCGCGAATGTTACTTAAATAATAACAATAAAAACTACTTTTAACATAAATAATAAATAACAATAAAAACTACTTTTAACAACTTACTTTACTTTACTTGTTACAATAAAACTACTTTTACGGATTGTATCCCGGTTTATTTAATTATTCAACTAGCCCGACGTTTCAGAAGCTATACAGCAACCATGATCACGGGTGGACTGAGATGACAGATGTCTTGAAATTATAATTTTATTTGTTCCGATTAACGCAAATAGTACTTATTGTATCCTGCTGTCTTGATGCGTTGTATTTACTTTTTGATAGGATTATGGTTAACACTGGGTCCCAAGCACAGGGATGAACCCAGCCATCTTCTCTGTGTATTGTTCGAAAGGAATATTTCATTTTGGCACGGAGCTTTCGAACAATACAAATCGTTGCAAAACTTACGCAAAATACACGATATAAAGATTCTTCGCGCGGATAAAGGTAATGCCACCGTAATAGATACGACAGACTATGGTGACAAAATTGAACTCTTTTTATCGGATGGGTTCACTTACAAAAATGTCAAAACCGATCCAACTAACAGCAAAGTACTAGTGATCTCATTAAAAAACACTTCGAATCATTGAGTCTGGACATTAAAAATCTAATCCCTTCGTGTGCAAAACCGCTGAAACTGTAACTAAAAGGTAGCCGAAAATACACAAGACTGGTGCTCCGTTACGTCCGCTAGTGAGATAAATTGATTCACAAAATTATAAATTGTCTCGACATGTGATGAAAGGCATATTACCACTTCGTGGACTCACTAGAGCATTCACAACGGATTCATACCACGTTGTCGAAGAGATACAACAACTACATCTCTATGACAATGAAATTATGGTCAGTTTTGATGTACAGTCCCTATTGACATGCTTACCAATGGCGGAGTGTATATCAATAGTAACAAGAAAACTGAAGGATAATAGCCTATCACTGGAATATGCTGAGCTATCAAAACATTGCCTTACGTTCGGCTATATGATGTGGAATCATCAATTCTACAAACGAGTAGACGGAGTAGCGACGGGTTCACCAGTATCCCAGTTGCCCTTCGAACTTCACCTATAACACCAAGGTTCTACAAGAGGTACGTTGATGATACTTTCACAATTTTACCTAAGGATAAAGTAACCATATTCCTTAACTATCTAAATAGTATGAACTCCAAAACACAATTTACAGTGGAGTTAGAGGCAAATAATTGTTTAGCTTTCTTGGTTGTTTTGATCATCCGTAATCCCAACAATATCTCAGGTCGTACTATTTTTTGAAAACATACCCACACAAATGGGTATCTAAACGGCAATTTTCATCATCATCCAACATAGTTATTTCTCTACTGTGGGTAAATTTTTGTTTCAGAGAGCACGAGGTATCTGTGACAAGCGGCACCTGGATACCGAACTTCAACATGTCAAGCTAGCTCTGTGAGGCAACAAGCTTCGGGTTCCACGTTTGCTCCACCGAGGCCGAGTGAAACCACCCACCGTCGAGCGCTTAACTGCAATATTACCATATTTAAAAGAAGTGACTGATAAAATTGGCTATATTGCCAAGCGAGCTCCAATGAAAACTTATTTTAAGCCGCCAAAGAGGGTAAGTCAGTTCTCACCATCAGTGAAATGCCATATCCCTCTACAAGATACAGGAGTGTACAAGCTTGATTGTGACTGTGTAGCCTCTTGTATAGGACAAACTAATTGTTCTATAAAAACTCGCGTTAAAGAACATATAACTATATGGAACACCGACGTGTTACAAAATCTGCGGTCTGTGAGCATGCTGAAGTTGGCCCCTGCCATTACATTAGATTTGATAAAGCGCAAATCCTCACTGGGGAACACCGGTTCTAAGGATGATTCGTGAGGCTATTGCAATTTAAAAAATCCCAATTTCAATAGAGAAGATGGTTGGGTTTTTCCCTCTGCTTGTCCCAAGCAGAGGGAAAAACCCAACCAGTGTTAAACATAACCCATTTAAAAAGTAAACACAACACGTCAAGACAGCAGAATTCAATAAGTACTAATTACGTTAATCGGAACTACTAAAATTATAATTCTTCGGGTACTTTTAAAAATTATAACATCAGGACATCTGTCATCTCAGTCCACCCGCGACCATTGTTGCTGTAAAGCTTCTGAAACGTCGGGCCAGTTGATTAATTAAATAAGCCGCGAGCCGTAAAAGTAGTTTTATTACTGGTCTACGGCGTCATGACTTCATAATTTGATGAAAATCTTCGGCCACCTAACCATTCCTTGAGATTCGGGAATAAGTGGAAGTCGCATTATGCGATGCAGTAACAATTCGAACCACAATTCATGGAGTTCGGCAACTGCAACCCTTGACGAGTGCACAGGTGCGTTGTCGTCATGGAACAAAACTTTCTTATTGGCTAAATGAAGCCGTTTCTTTCCGATTTTTTCACAAAATTTTTGCAGAAAACTTGCATAATAATCCCTCGAGCATCCCAGAAACAGTCACCACCACTTGCCGGCTGACTAAACCGTTTTTGCTTTCTTCGGCGCAGGTTTTCCGCTCTCAGTCCACTGATTGTTATTTTGTTTCAGAAGTATAACGATGTATCCATGTTTCATCTACTGTTACATAACGCTGCAAAAACTCTTTAGTATCATGCTTAAACAGCTCCAAACTCTCCGACGGATCGCTCACACGACTTTACCTTTGGTTAACAGTGAGCAAATGCGGCACCCATCGCACACAAAGCTCATTCATTCGCAAATGTTGGTGTAAAATGTAAAAAATGCTGTCAGAGGAAATGCTTATCGTCTCTGCTATCTGCCGCAACTTTAAGCACTGATCATTCAAAACAACTTTTTGAATCTTTTTGGGTCATGACCGGATTCGTGAATTCATTTGGAGGGCAAGATCTGTTGGCGTATTCGCGGCTCTGTCTCCCACGTTCAAAATCAGCTACCCAGGTGTGAATTGTACTCAGTGCAGGAGCAGTACTACCTAAAACACTGTCTAGCTTGACTTTAATCTTGCTTGCTGTTTTCCCTTTTAAAACGTAAAACGTTATCACTGCTTTCATTGGTGAGAAAATTTACGGCAGAGAAAGTTCTAGGTACCCTCACACAAATTCTATCAGTTCGAATAAATTCAAATTTGGCGTTCTGTTCTCGAAAAGGTGATAGAATATAATGTAATAAATTTTGTTTGCCTGTTCTTTTTTTAAGTTCGTTGTTTGGGCCATTTATCAATCAGCCCTAGTATGTCTACTGCTTTAACGTCCTGAGATAGATCGAAAAGACTTCAGATAGACAGATAGACCTTTAACAAATCTTGTTTGTGTAGATTGCTAGGTATGTCTAGATGTATTACGTTAATATAGGTTTGAGTCAAGAATACTTTGATCATTTGTATCTTTTCTATCTTCAGTTGGAGCATTTTGTTCATTCGGATAGGGATTTTTAGGACAAGAGTTATTACTGACTACGAATTGTTGATTGTAGAATGGATTATTATTTATTTATGTGATGGTTTTTGATAGTATACACGATACGAGTACGAGCCTTCTATTCCCTTTTTTTGGATTATTTTGCTTGTTTAAAGTATCTGTTTTCTTTTCGGATAGACTACTTTTGGTGAAGCGGAATAAGGTTGTTTTGTTACCGGGGACCAAATATTTATCTTCATATATGGCATACCTCATAAAGAAAGTGTTTTTTGTTAATATAAAATTGTCCTAAATTCAAAAATTGTCATTTTTATAAATTTTACACGTCAACTCTAATAAGTTATTTAGTTTACTTTACAATTATTATGAAGTTGTAAGAAGAAGCCAATGTACATAATTATTTTATAGGGACTTATACCTTGCTCACCTTGATTTTTAATTATTTTATTTTATCATTTTTATTCAGATAGACTTTATCAAATGTTCCAACAAATTCCACATTTTTCTTTTATTCTCAATTCCTGGTTTAACAAAGAAAAATATCTGATATTTTTCATAAGTAGTATTTTGTCGAGATTTGAGTAGTAAAGTTGCTAAATTAACGCATTGTTGTCCTCCAAGAATCATTATGCGTTTTTGTTCAGAGCCTTCTTATGCATTGCCCTCCTCCCCCCCCAATGGGCCAATCGATTGTTGCTAATTTTGTTGAATTGTTTGATTCTGAATATGTGCGATTCTCTATTTTATCCGTCGAAGTCGTATTACATTTTGAAACAAAAATTATAAATCGATCGCCTCTGTGGTGTAACGGTGCGAGTCTCGCCTGTGTCGACCTGCGACGGGGTCGTCTTGGTGTTCATTGAAAGAGGCCTATGTCCAGCAGTGGACCGATAAGGGCTAATAATGATGAATGATATTTGTGAAGGAAAGGGGGGCAACGCATCGACATAGTAATTATGTGGATGCTCATGGGTGTCGGTAGTCATAAAAAGGCTCTGATTTCTCTTCTGCCCCCTTCTATTATTAAAATATAATATGTATAGATTTGTACACCACCTGTTTCGGTATAACATCAGACATTTATACACAAATAAAGCGCGACAACTTCTTTCTTCATCCTGCAAAGAAAGCCGACCACGATTTAATTCATTACACAAATGAAGCACGGTTGCCTTGGCCTTCCTTCGACCATTAATACCATTTGAAATCTATCGTATGATTCGTCCGGTTTCAGGTGACGTTTGAAATCATAAAAAAATCTTAGCGCGAAAATGTTCCCGGCGTTGGTCCATTTTTAATGAGACACGACAATTTTAAATGAGTCATAAAAAGATGAGGAAAATTTTAAGGAACCGTAATTTTTATTACTTATAAATAATTATATTTTCCGAATAAGTTATATCCAGCCTGTGTTACATACATAAAACACAAAAGCTTTTTCTCGGAATACTCTCTGAGTGGCACATATACTATCATACAGATAAACGACTATACGTAATAACCGGCACGCTAGACATGTTAAAATATTTTTTTGGTACAAACTTTGTAGTCATAAAGGCATCTTCGACGATTGACGTTTAATAAGAATTAGTGCCGTGCTGTACTGCAGCCGAATTGGTACGGAGCGGCTGAGGTATCTCACGCTCACACTACTGTACGGCATGTACAGTGAAAGCTATGCTGTAGCTTTTTGGGAGTAGCCTGTGGGAGGGCAGGTATGAAACACGTCTGCAAAACAATTATGTCTATGTTTACTAGTTATTAACAGGCACTGAATAATCGTTTGTCCCCGTTTCTTAAAACAGGCGCGTGTCAGCTCCGACACGCGTCTGGAAAACAACTTAAGGAGCATAGTCCATAAAACTCAATGTCCTAGCTCCAGCAGTGGAAAAATACCAGAGGTCGCGGGTTTAAATCCCGCCCAGCCCATGGGTCCATGTATATGTTATGTGTGATTAAATTTAGATTATTTAATATATTTCTCTTGTCTACCTGGGTGCATTACTTCTTACGGAAGTTAGCCCAGGGTTATAACCTAACGTTGTAAGCCCACCGATTATTACCTATGTTATATTATTTAGAAGTAATTTTTGTGGCAAACGTTGTTTTGCTTCGTTACAAATTTACTACACACGGTACAATTACGGTACAAATTACTTCGTTGTGTCTTCGTATGTTAAGGTTGAACAACCCTTATCACTTAGGGGTATGATAAATAGACCGATTCTCAGACCTACTTCGTTTGGTAAAAATGGGTAAAGCCTTTTCGGAGGAATAAGCTGACTAATATTGTGACACGATAATTTTATGTATAGGTTTATTGTTGCTGAGTAAAGGCATATTGATATACCGATGGCCTGTTCGTTCTAAAATACTGCAAGAATAATAAAATAAAAACTTTCACCAAATCCAATTATAAACATTCTTGAGATTTCTATGACACTAAAATGTTTAGAATGGCTCTTGTGAAACTCGTTAAGAAAAAAGAAAAATATTAAAACTCTTTTTTTTCTTACCACTCCGAGCCCCAAGACAAAATGGCCGCTATAACTTGACATATTTCTGTTAGATCAAAGTGCTTTTTACACAGGGGTCCGACCCTCCTAGCTCTAGTTGTGTCTAGGATATTAAGTGAGAAATATAATGTAGGGTTTCTATTTGCTTACATAGCCTAGGCTCTAGGGCACGTAGTTATGTTTTTATATAAAAGCGTCCTTTATACACTTTTATAGAAAAAGAGGATGTGAGGTACCTACAATATTTTGAAATTTCTTTATATTTTACAATTTTTTTAAGATACAATTAGCATTCAAAGAACACTCCTCGTGTGGATCCCACTGTGCCAGCGGGATTAGGAAAAGGTTGGCAACTCACCAGCACGCATAGCTGGTTGTGCAGAAGTTTTATGTGTAACGTAAAACGTAAAGATATTTGAAAATATCGTAGGTACCTCACATCCTTTTTTTTTTCTATAAAAGTACCTATATATATTATATATATGCCCTGGGAAATGCACAAAACGTCTCCTCAGGCCGGTGTCATGTAAGCGGTAGGTTATTATTGTCATACAATAAAATTATAATATCGATTCGCTTGGCCTCCCATCAGGAAACTGCAGTGAAGACGTGTCGGTAATTGTTTTTATTAAGCTACAATTAATTGTAACTAAAAATAGTCATAGATATCAGAGAGTAGATCTCTATAAGAACAGATCCAAGTTCTTGGTGATTAGAATTTGTTGATGTTAATGTACTGGTTTACAAAAATACGAGATATACGATTTCATAATCTAGCCGTCCTACGTACTAGTAACCTAATGTGTATGATTTTAAATCGCTTTTACAATGCATGTACAAAATTTAAACGTTAACGAATTCCTTGAAGTATCAACCTTACGCGCATGTGTGTAAGCTGTTTTTACAAAGTGCATAATTTGACAGTTGCACAACTTTTATATGGGCGGTTTTGAGACGCTCACTGTATATCTTGGAGTTTTTCTAAATAATTCTGTCGATATTATTGTTTTAAATGTATAGATAGCTAATTATATATTACATAATCGTCAAGTCTCAGATTCGAGAACCAAAAAGTGTTATTGTAATTCTTTTACTTGTAACAATTGACGGTGTTACGCAGCCGAGTCCTACGCATGTATTCTTATCGGTCACCCCGGCCTGTTGTCCTGTTGGAATAGGGGCATGAGTGAATGGAGTGTGCAGTTTGTGCCATGCTACATAGGAGGAGGTAGTGCCATGCATAGTGCACGACACTACATCCTCCTATGCAACGGAATTGGGCGGGCACAACCGGGGAAACGTTGACGTTACGGCTTTATTAATTTTCAGAATTAATGGTTCATTGTTTTGGTGGAGTAACGTAATTTATCACATCTTATATTACCATATCTAAGTATGATCAGGTAATATTTGGTGTGACCTGCAGCTGACACATACGAGGTACTTCAGTAAAGGCGGCCGCAGGCATCTGCTCGGTTTTAGTAAGCATTCGGTAAAGCCGCGAGAACCACACATCCAACGATTCCCACCCAGGTCTGGTGGCAGTGCTTAAATGCAGATCTCCAGAAACCAAATAAAAAAATTTGGTGATCACTTACCATACATGGCCCAACAGCTCGTTTATGCAATAATAAAAAGAGCTAGATGTGCCCCGCTCCTGAACGGGATAAAAAGTTCTAATGTAATAACAGATTGGGATCTATAATATATAAGGGATCTATAACTGTGCCGAACCCCATCCAAATTCGTTCAGTATTTTTCCGGTGAGTGAATATTAGAACAACTGAAATACATCGCATATTGGGTACTGGCGGATGGGGTTAGCCAACTAGTCTGCCTATCAATGGCTTCCATGTCGTATCATTTTCTTTGGAGCCACAAAGTTGGAAAACTCGAAAGAGTAGGAAGTTGATATAGTGAATGCTATTTGTGCAGAATATAGGCCTTTAATTCGAAACCTGCAACTAAAGAAATGATTTCGAAATTTTCTATTGGGTTTAAACCACCATAACCTACTTTTTATAGTATTGGGATGCCAATGAACGGTCGGAGCCTCTGGAATTGACATCCGCACTTATGTCATGTAGATGTGTTACCCTCTTTCCTCCTCCCCTCCAATGGGCCACGCCTAAATATAATTACAATCCATACATTCAATTATTTGAATATCTATACGTAGTAATCTTGGTGTTTGTGGTCGAACTCTTCGCATAAGGTCTATATTACAACCGAACTCGATATTCCTACGGAAACGAAGTTACGCGGGCAAAACCGTGGGGTGCATAGTGCACTACTCGCGACGATGGCGCCTTATATAATGAACTCGTGTGAAACCGTGTCGCACAGCTAGTGTTGACAGTATATAGGACGTGCTCGGGCGGGCTGGGTTCATGAACCACACAAGGGAGGGAGTGGGCGTGGTCCGATTGGGGGAGTGTTTAAGTTCGCGGATCGATAAACATAGTGTTTTACGATTCCAAATAGAACCCTCGCCACATTTTTACCCGACAACAAAGGGAGGGTTGTGTTTTTCACGAGTTCAGGGTAGATTAACGAGTACGATTAAGTGATAATGTTGAAGAGTGTTTGTTGAATTTACTCCTTAATAAACGACTTATGGTGTTATGAAAGATATAATTTTAGAGATAAACTCGTGTGAAACCGTAAACGGTCGAGCGTCTTTTATATTACGAACACTTACAGCCGGAGCCAGCCAGACATATCCATAAACATCCACACTATTGTTATGCACATACGTTGCCCATTTTCCTCCTCCTCTTCTATGTCTAATCTGTCTGTCAATAAAAAATACTCAATCTCACAGGCTATTTAGAAACCGCACGAAACGTGACAGTGCAACTGCTGCTTTACGGTTGTATCATGTGATGTGCACTCTGCCTATCCCGTTAGGGAGCGAGGCGTCAAGGTGTGTTGTGTTGTTGTTGTTATTGCTGTCATTGTAGTAATGTACTACCTAACACTTTATCTTGCTTACGCACAGAATTCGCGGCTATCAGCTGCGAGCAGCAACGTAAGGCAAGTAAGGCTTGCTATGCTCATGCACCTACTTGCTGATTTATAACCGAATCTGACATTACACATGCGGTAAAGGACGACTGCTGCTGGACATAGGCATCCTCCAAAAATGTCACCACTCCACGGTCACAAGCCACACATATCCGTCGGGTATGAACCACCTGGACCAAGTCGTCAATCCACGATCCACGTAGGACGCCGTCCAACACTCCCAATTTCGGCGAATAGACAATCCATAATACATAGCATTTATTTTTAAAGAAAAAAGAAAGGGCTCGAGGAACCCGAGTACCCACTAAAACTCTGCGGGTGCAATCGGCCGCCTAAACTGAGGTGCCCCGGATCTGTCAGCAGCAGGGCACCTCCGCGAATGGCCAGTCCCATGTAAGGGATCAGACTCCAGAAGTAGTACATAGCATACATAGTTTACCATACAAACAGTGTTTGCCTTTGGTGCACGTTCTCCGGTAAAAGTCTATAGTGTTCCTCAGTGTGACTCGCGCGCGCGTGTGTTTGTGTGTGTGTGTGCGTGTCAAGCTAGGTCATGCCCGGTGCGGTGCATGCATAATTCAGGTCATTGCTATAGATACAATGCATGTATACACTACGATACGTCACATAGGCAAGGGCGACACGAGCGCCCTCACGCTGCGCCTTACAGCGCGTTGTACTGGACCAATAAATACTGTTGTTACATTAGTAAATACTGTTGTTACATTAATAAATACTGTTGTTACATTAGTAAATACTGCTGCTGGATTAATAAATGTTAGGGACCTGGATGAATGATGACACTGTCATGTATCAAAGCACTCTGCTTTAACTGTTGTTCAGTTTGTGGCACATGGCGGACTCACGTTTGATAGTCAGTAGCGTGGTGAAGAAAAAAGTCCGTAGCATTGCGGTTATAGCCTTCCAGAATCGCTCGTCGCTTTTGCTCGTCTGTCAGTATTCAGTAAGCTCGGCGTCTATCTTGCAGAAAACCCATTCATATAGTACAAAGTATAGGAACCTCGTTCTGTTGACATGTGCACAGCATCAGCTGGTGCCTGATCTCGACGGTTAGACATCTCTTCATGTCTGCGGGAAAAGGGGGCTCCCGTCGCCCTTTCCTTCGATAGTCCGTTGAACTGTAGGGGCGAATGCAATAGCATTGACAATAGTACTAGATCCCTCCGAAAAAGAAAGCAAGCACTTTGTTGAGTTAATCTGCATTCTCGGGTGTTCCGCGGGATTGGTGATAGTCGATAACGAAAATTGGTGAACCACTTCCCATCCCGTTACGTGGTGTTCAATTCCTATATTATTTATTCCATTTGTCCTTGGTCTGCTTCATGGTTTTTATCACGTAAAAAATTGTGTTTAATTAATACTCGAAACTCGGAATTTTTCATTTTCCAAGAACACCGTCATAACTGCCAAATTTTTTGTTTTAAAACATTGTTTTTGCACCAAAATTTGTAAGAGAGATGGGTTTTAACTGTACACGAAGTTACTCTTTCAGAAAAATAAATATAGAGAGGTTCTATTCGTCGTAGTAGGTATTATGGCGGAAACATTTCAGTCACATGACAAATTACAGCCGCCATTGTTAAGTAAAAACTATGGAGTCCAACTTTTTTAATGTTATGTAACTTAGCCAAGATAACCTTAGATTTTCGTAAGAGGTAGAAACATTAGTAGAATAGAGCTACCTCTCTCTTACTCTTACCGCTGTAACGTGAGAGCTTTGCCGTTAGATATTAGTTCACATATTCCCAGTGGCCCATTGGGCGGGACGAGCGAATTAGTATCTATCTATAAATGGTAATCTACACTAATAATATAAAGGTGAGGAGTTCATTCGTTTGTCGGAACGCGCTAATCTCAGGAACTACTGGCCCGAATTAAAAAATATTATTGTGTTGAAAAGTTCATATCGAGGAAGGCTATAGACTATATACCGTGACGCTATGACGAATAGGGCCGGAATTACACCGATGAAATCGCGGGGCGGTGTTAGCAGCGACATAAACCGCGGGGCGGTGCTAGCAGCAACATAAACCGCGGGGCGGTGCTAGCAGCAACATAAACCGCGAAGCGGTGCTAGCAGCAACATAAACCGCGGGGCGGTGCTAGCAGCAACATAAGCCGCGGGGCGGTGCTAGCAGCAACATAAGCCACGATAAATCATCGCAATTTTGAACAATTATATTGTAATACGCGATGTCCTTGTAAACTTATACAATCAGTGTTGTAGACGGTTGTAGCTTATCATTTGGAAGTCGGCTAGAAGCTGTAACAGATCACATATTACGCTGTTGATCGTTTTTATCTTCGGAGGTTCGTTTTCATTAATACACCTACGACCCTGACTCCTGCTAAATCAAGTAAGACTTTATATTTTATTTTTGTTTTAGCGGTTTTAGCGCTACAGGGCTCAAATACTACACTAATAACTTTCTCGGGAATCGCTCTGTACAATGGTGAAAACCACATTGAAATCCGTTCAGTAGATTTTGAGAAAATAGACCACGTACAGACAGACAGCATTTGGAGATTTTGTTTTATATATAAGAAGAAAATGTAGCGCAATTGAATAAACTATATTTAATAAAAACCGGCCAAGTGCGTTGAATCAGTTTCGTACCATCGGGAGGCAAGAGAGTCCGTCCATCTGCTCGTTCGTCTGTCTGTACATCTGTCGAGAACATTTTTTCGAAAAGGCGTGGAAGGAATGTAGGAAGGATCAAGCTGAAATTTACATCAAATATCAACGTAAGCTAAGTCTTGAAGCACTGAAAATGTCCTACTTCTCTCTCTCAAAATGTATACGTATAACTACAAATATAAGTTTGTAATAGTTTTTTTTTTCAGTGACGTCATTATACTAGAAGCATTAACATTGGGCACTTTTTAAGAAAACTTGGCACACTACTGGACTATGTGTAGGATAAGTGCAGAGCGCGTATATCTTTATTAGTCTCAACGTCAGTTACCTTACTCCTTCGAAACGCCTTCGCCGTTTGTTATCAAATTTTGAACGCATATATATTCAATAGCTCTGAGAATCGGTTATTATCTACTTTCCATAACCCGTAAGTGATAAGAGTTGAAAGAGAGAAGAGAGAGTGCACCCTTAGTTTTTTTTTTGTGACATTCACACGTTACAGACAACAAGTTCAATTTGAGACAGAACAACCTCTGTCGTGACAGCTATTGTTTATGTAATATGTATTATTTTAATTAAGCCTTATTATTATAGCCTTATTATTATTAAGTATATACTTATACAAAGGTTTTCCAGACAAGCTGTGTCAAATGATTTTTATATATTTATGATCGAATTCGAACTCTGGGCGATCACTAGTGTTTGTAATTTAGCTTTTTTTTTTGTTTATTTCTTAAATAGTTATATAAGTTCTTACACCTAAGTCTATGATTCCAAGTCCCTATGGGGCAGGCCCCAAAGGTTTTGGATTATGCGCGATCCCATAGAATATTTGCGCACGAACAGCTGCATCGTTTGATTGCATTAATTTAGGAGTACGACTTTTTATTTCTTGTTGTTTAGGCAGACGCACATAACGACAGATGGACAGGCCGACATACGGACGGACAGATGGACATTAAAATGATCCTACCTATATGTTATATCCTCTAGAGTTGCGGACCTCTAAATACACTATACTTATCAACGTTGAACTGAGCTTGAATTGTTACAACCTGAAGACTGGTGTCCATAGACATCCGAATTACCAGAAAATAGTCGATAATTTTGGAACCGCCAAATAACAAAGCTAATTGGCGGTTCGAAAATAGTATCTACAAAATTATATTAAATAAAATTTTATAATCATCATCATAACCACGTGTGCGCGCGTTACTTTCTCTCCACAATTCTTCGATAACAGCATCACACGAGAAGGCTACGAACAGTATTCGCATTCAGCTGTCACGTGTGTGATGGCGTGTGATCAGTGTGATGGACGCCGAGTTTGTTTCTTCGCAGGCCTGGGCTGAACCGATGTTAGAGAATTGACGTTCAAAAAGAGAGTTGTAAAGTTCTATTTTTGAATAAAACTTTTTAATTTCAACTTCGACAATTGCCTCTGGCGAGCATAACCTCGACACAGTTTCGTTAATTAATCTACTAAAGGCTACTTAATATATAGCAACAATCACAACAGTTGTTCAAGTCAATTCTAATCGGGTACCCAGCCTGCCTTGCCTCCTGCACATTACCACTCTAAAGTCTCTTTCTTCGATCATGTGAATACGTGTTAATTTAAGATACTTTTCTAGTCGCGTTAGCCCGATTTGGTGCAATGCATTCGATTAAAAGCGTCACAAAAGCTTCCGTTAAATTCTAAAGCTACCATGGGGAGCATCAGCCAAAGTAGATTCTATCTGCGGAATGGAAATTAAAAAGAAAAAATCTAGGGTCTATCCCGATGACACGTCAAGAGAATAATGAAAAACGGGGTTGCACCCTCCTGACAGATATACTCCGTGAGGTAGGTCATTAAACTCGTGCTTCTTGTTTTTTTTTCCTTATATTTATTTTCACTTGTCTAGTGTTTTTTAATTATGTGCATGTCACTGGTTATTATGTTTGCCGTGATGAAATGAAAGTGAGGTCGTTATTGTAGGTGTCTACTGTGACAAATAAGTAGCACTATATATATATATTTATTTGTCACAGTAGACACACATTGAACATATTGGTATTAAGGGTTAAGCCCCTTAATACCAACATGTTCAATAAACAAGTGGGTTCCTGCCAGCCAGTCTCGGCGCCTGGTAATAAAGCTCGGTTCACCTAGTCTAGGTTGGAAGCGAACATCTCGGACTGATGAAGAGCTGAACACTGGCCTAGCCCCGATCCCTATCAGCTGGATTATGATTTATGGTCAGCTCTGTAGAGTGCTATAGCTTGCTCGCCACGATGATTTGGAGTCCTTAAAACATTCCATACGAATGGCTGTGTAGAATTTCCCCATGGTAACTGTGTGTGCTTATATTCATAACTGGCCTCAACGTTTAGAGGACTGCATTACAGCCAATGGAGACCACTTCAAATATGCTTTTATATTTTTAATTGTTTTATATTTGTGTATTAAACTAAGACACTGTAAAAGTAATAAATGTTACTTGCAATTAAAAAAGTATAATTCTTTGTTACAATATTCATGGCAACACTAGGAATACTAGCCGTTCGTCCGGGCTTCGGATATTACAAAATATGTCAGATATGCATTTACAAAACTGCAAAAATTTTGTTAAATGTATTTCTATAATAAAAATCTTAAATATATTTCCATTGTCTAGTACCTGTACCAAAAGTCCTCACGGTATTTAGCACAGGGCTGGAGGCAGGCTGACGTGGTGTGATAAGTCCACATATTTTTGTCATAATTTACAATAAACGCTACTCAGATAAATGCCTAACAGTCGGACCAACGAAATAATTATTGGCATTATAATTTAGCCCTCGTACACATTACGCGTTTTCACACGACAAATAATTCAATTTATGACAGAACAACGTCTGCTGAGACAGCTAGTTGTCAATCATTTATGCAGATGTGGTATAGGAAGAATTTGATATTTTTTCACACCTTTTGTGCCGGACGGTTATGAGAAGTTCGATAATGTATCTACAACGTTTTAGAAAATGTTATATAACCTATGGATGAACATAGATAATGTAGGATTGTAATGGTAAAATATTTTTTCTGCTCGGTCCAGTACTTACGGAGCCCATCCAATGCAAACATACAAACAACCAAATATTTCCTTTTTATAATATTAGTATAGACATTATTTTTATCACGGCGTAGGGGATAAGCCGAAGTTAATTTAGTGATTATCGGGCTCATCAACGTTGAAATCACCTCAATTAGTGCCATTGCGTCACCCTCCGACATGCGCACTGCCCGATTTTGAACTTTTGTTAAAAACTACTTATGTAAAATCAGACAATAGGTAATATGATTTTTAATGCCTATGACTCTTTCGTTAGACCCAACCATTAGGCTGTTATCTATGTAGCTATTACTGTCAATTATAATAATATAATATCTGTGGACTTATCACACCACGTTAGCCTTAATCTGTAAGTACCTTCAGGACTTGTGGTAAATTTACTAGACAACGGAAATATATTTGAGATTTTTATTATAGAAAAACATATAATACATATACAAACATCCGTGGCCTAGGCGGGATTCGTCCGTCGTCCTCTGGGATAACTGGTAGATTAACCGCCACGTTAACAACTGGGCTAACCAGTCGTCAAAATTCAAAAGCACGCTTTGTTGTCTCGCCATGCTTGATAAAACAGAACAGAAAAATTAAAGAAAAAGAAGATTAATCGATTCAATTGTAATGCGTTCGATGACTATGTTGGGGATGTATATCTGTCTGACAATTAATAAATTACAGCGTAGCCAATCGTAGAGGAAACTGAGCCGGACTGCTTCACACCTGAAAAGCCTTTTCTCTGAGAAACATTCATTTGTTCGCATTTTTATACTTCTAAGAAAAGAAAACCTTCGCAATTTATATTAGTAAATAGTAGGATTTGAATTATTACATTAGGAGTTTAGGTAAGGTTGGTGAACCTTTTTGTCCTAATGATGGCGATCAATCAAGTCTAGGATAAATATAGTAGTGGTCCCCCTGGACTGGCCATCGACTACCTGATCAATACATTATATGTTATATGTTGAAGATAGTCATGATGATAACAGAATTATATGACAGAAATAAAACTCATCACTTATTGACATGGCCAAGTGTTGGCGATGGTCTGAATTAATTTAGCTGTATAGAATACGCACAAGTGTCAACGCTCGATCGATTTTGCCACGACCCAATGACATCAAGGGGGTCATTATAATAAAAATCTGATTTACTCCGCACATCGCATCTCGAATCATTTCTGTCGCCCTAGTACTCGAGAAACAAAAAGAGGCTCTCATAAGCGAAACAGCAATAATATTCCCTGCGTAAATTAAAAAAAAAAACCAACCAACGTAACGTGGACTGCTACCTCCCCCGCATAGCGAACGAATCAGACGGAAACGGGGTTAATAAATGGAAATATAAAGTTCGTATATATTGGACCATTGTGAGAGAACGTGTTAAAATTCTACAATGCCTATTATATCGGAACAAAGAGCTACGGAACCCCCTTTCACACCTCTTCGCTTTTGATTCCAACTGTGTTTCTTGGGTATTCATTTTAGTTTTGTTTTAGATGCGGCTTAAATAATGGCCTTGAGAAAAAAAGATTCATCCTTCTTGATTATCATCAAATCAATTTATTTACAATTCAAGAAAATACATTAATTTTTTTGTAACTGTGATGGTCCAATAAAGTTACAATTGTGACGACAATATTTCTAAAGGTATATTGCATACCTGTTTTTGCATTTTAACTTTTTTTGCCTGGCCAGTATTTATCCTCACGGTGAATGGTCAGGCGTTGCCCTCCTGCACTACTTCCCTTCCAATGTGCCAAAGCCAACCCAGAAACTACTAGCTGATAAAAAAGTGAACCTAACTTCATAATGTGACATAGTAAATAAAAGTTAATTAAAATTAACAATTTTCATTCTTGAAATCCTTTATGAATTCATGAAAATTAATCATGATTCAAAATTGAAATCCTCCTTATAGATAATTTTCCATATTGGAAAATACTATTTCCCGTTTTAAATAATAATTTACTACGTTCAAAAACGTTGGTCCTAAATTTTAAAACGTGTTATATTTTTTCGTGGCTCTACGTTCGCCTACCTACGAGCTGCCATTGAAGAAGTATGGGATGTCTTTACAATTAGCTATGGACCAGTTTTCAATGATTTAAGATTTTACACGCTCGCTGCTAAATAAACACCATAAATTAAATTTATTACGACGTAAAGTAGAACCGGTCTAGACTGCTAGTCACGTTATAAACCTAATGAAGGCGAATAGTTTAAAGATATTGAGTAAAGATGCATACTCAGATGTGTTTTATTTATTGCGAAGGTATCATAATCATCAATCTTTAGTGTTTATTGCTGAATGTCTGTCTTAATGAACACCACGACGGCTATCTAATTTTTGCTTTCACGAGAGCTCACCTGGCGGCTAATAAGTGGTGTAATCCGCTACTACATGGAGGAAGTATAGTGTATTTGCTACTATTTCAATTTGAACAATATTTATACTAATTAATTAATGGTTGGCCGCGTCTGCTGCACGTCTGAGGATTTCTGAGCCAAAAGAACATAGCTTTGGACCCCTCAAAATGTCCGGCGACCACGCGGCAGAGTCCTTCGGCGTCGGCGAGATGTGCTGGACTCCTTTCGGAGGGATTGGCCCAATCTAGCTCACAAACAAAGAGGTGTGAAAAGAGATTAGAGAGGTATTTGCCCAGCAGTGGGACAAAGTAGGCTATTATTATTATTAATAATAATAATAGTAATTAATTAAATACTCGCTGGGCGACAAAGTTTCGCTCCGTAACTAAAAAGTACTATGCACATTTCTAAGCTAGATGATTCACAGTCTTCAAAAGAACATATATAAATGCTGTTTCGCATGTGAAAATTTGTCATCACGAATATTTCAGTCGAATAGATCAATTTTAATACCGTTTCGGTGTATTCTATTACATATACTATTTATAGTTGATGGAGTGTATTGTCACTTCTTAATGGAAATTCATAGTATAATTTGTGGAAATAATATAACAGTATATTTTCTATTTAAGTTATATATTATTTAATTGGTTATTTTCAATTGGAAATTGTGTGTCCAGCACGAATGTGGGAGCAAGATAGAAATAAATCGTATTCCTTGGGCTTTTTAGTGTTCCGTGCCCAAAGGGTAAAAACGGAACTCTATAACTAAGACTCCGCTGTCAGTCTGTCCGTCCGTCTCTTCATTTGCTACCTTATTATTTAAGGGGTTTTCCTATAATTATTCAAGGTCGCACACAACAAACGTGTTTTTCCCATTTTTATAGATACTGGCACGGAACCCTTCATCTGTGAGGCCCTGCCGTGTTTATATAAGGGGGGTAAACGAGCAATTAAGCCTTTTGCCGACTGCCAACGTCTATAGACATCTGCATTTTTGTCATGTAGATGCCTTGCCCTGGAGGAGGAAAGGATCCCTCCTGCCTTCGACTGGTTCAGATACTCCACGAAACTACACGATACGAAGATGTCTTTACGGCGGTACCATGCCAGCCCAATTCTGCTGCAATGCAGCATGGCACACATAAAATGGCGTCCGTTTTAGTTTATCTTCAATAAATGTGAGGAAGGTTTTATTATGATTTTTAGTGACGTCACATAAATTACCTCCTCCATTTTGAAGTCTGCAGAAAATATTTTGGCACGTGAAGCGGTGATTAAATTTGCTATTATATTACTACAGGCGCCGTAATAGCTGCCAATTTGAGAGCAATTATGAAACATCAAAGACGAATTTATGTATAGTGTAAATTCTTTTTTAAAGTAAGACTTCTTTACGCACGATTGTGTATGCTGGTGAATGCGCGATGAGACCGTTACGTAAACAAGGCCAGCGGAAAAGATGAAGATAAGTTAGTGGCGTTAGAAAGGGAGTACGATTCGTATGTGCCTCTCAAGAGAGAGGAGAGATGCGAAATATATTTAGTTTTACTTCAATCGTGTGGTCTAAGGCACGGTTGCATTTTTATTTTAAACTTTTTGTAACTTTCGAGGAGGAAAATAAGAAGTGAGGTCACAAAATGGGTGATGCCGGTAGCTGCTCAAAAGGCCATAAGCTATAAAAGTACGTGGCATAGTCGCTTTTTTATAGGGATAGTTTAAGGAGGCAGCGTGATTACTAAAGGTCATACACTTCTGCGTAATTGTTATACTGATATTATATGTGGTTTTGAATAATCCCATTATAATGGGTCACCGGAACTCCATAAATCGTACGAAACGCGTCACTAGACGGCGGTATCCTTTGGGGGAGACGTACCTTGGTCGTACTGGGCCATTTCGGTTGCAGCATGTCACTATCTCTTACTTGCCATTTGGCGACTCGTCTGCTTGTTTCTTTTGCATTGAAAGTCTAATTTGGTCTGTTAAATCAATCTTATTCATCACATAATACCAGCGAAACGTAATAAGCGCTAACATAAATTTCGGCTCTCATCTGTTGAGGCGCCATTATTAAGTTCGAAAGCCAATTCTGGCATGTAATGCAGTTAAAAGCGTGTAAAATTAGCGATTTCAAAAGTACTAGTGAGAGATTGCTTGCATTATAGCTGAATTTGTTCGGCACGACCAGGAATGTCTCACTCGTATGTCTTCTCGGCATATATATTTTGCCTTATCAAACGTAGAAAAAAAAAACGCCCCCGGGTGGGCTCGAACCACCAACCTTTCGGTTAACAGCCGAACGCGCTAGCCAATTGCGCCACGGAGGCATGGCGGCCTGGAATAAAATTATCACTTATATTATGTTAATGCTTATGATACTGTTTACGCCTTGGATATAATCACGAACGGATAGTGCAAATGGTGTGATTAGTGATAATGTTCAAAGCGGTTGTTCACATTGTAACAATGAAGTTAATGATGTATATAAAATACCTACTACTACCAGTCCGAACAGGCTTCGCACGGATATTTCACGAAATATGGCAAAAATTTATTAATGCACAAGAATATAAACAAATATGAATTTTAATTTCGGTCTCGTAAGCATTATACGTTACCACGATAATAAATTAAATTTATGAAAAAACAACGTCTGTCGGGACAGCTAGTTGTCAATGAAGTCTACAACGAATTAAGGATTTACTTTGATATTTTTTCACGATTTGGTTATGTTATCGAACTTTCTATAATAATCAAAACGTTTTAAAAATGTTATACAGTGTATGCTTATTATTTATAATGTAGGATTCTATTGGTAAAAGAATTTTTCAAATCGGTCCAGTTTCGGAGGCTATTCGATGCAAACAAAGAATGTTACCTCTTTATAATATATTAGTATAGACATGTTTAATGTATCGATTAAATAATATTATACCCTAATTACATGACCCGCGCGGCAAATCTTTGGTGCCAGACAAAAGAAACTTTTTTGTTTACAATGTTAGTACCTATATATATAGTGGTAATAATAGAATAGAATAAACATTTATTTAGTAATTAACAATCATTAGTTCTATTAATAATTAGTGTAGTATCTATAGATAAGAACTTCTTCGAGGGTTATCCACAGTCATGGTGTTTTAGGAAGCATGTTTTAATTCACACAAATTGACTGATAAACTTACTCGGTGGAAAAATTGTCATAGGACCAGTCCGTGTCTTGAATGAATGCCGACTCTCGCCTAAGATATTGTCTATGTGTGATTACGTAGATGTATCTTTCCTTATCTGTTACAAAATCTGGCTTTAGAAAATGTTTATTTACTAAAGTCCTAAGGTTACGCGAATGTTAGACTTTATTTGTTGTTACTATATTAATTTACCTTTTCAGAAGCTAGATGAGAGAAATTATTACCAGTGTGAAAAGAGCGAAGCAAGAAAGGAATATTTGTAGTGTTGAGTGCGTAAAATGCTCAGGCCAGACTAATCACGTAATATATTAAGAATTGTCACGGGCCCCCAGCCCGCTATAAACTAATACCAGATGGATTACAGGGCTGTGAGAATCCATGTGATTATGATATTCAAAACTAAATCAAGGGCAAGTAAGTAGTTACCAGCCATGCGCTTAAGAGTCTGTGACTTAGATCTTGTTCTAAATAACCAAACTTTTTTTTCCCATATAAAACTCTTCTTCAGAAATCTAATGACAAATATATTATGACAGTCAAAATTTTTCGTCCTTACATTTTACAGAAAATAAATAAAAATAAAAAAAAACAGCGTAAAATTTTAAAATGTTCATTATAACGTGAATACACATACGTAATTTGCTTACATATAATTATTCCCTGAGAGTCGTTACACAAAGAGAGTCATCATGAAGGACGACGATGATGGTAAGTTTATCTACAATCAAATCTGTGTCCTACGGACAACGGTCGCCCATAAACATCAGCAAATCCGAAGACTATGCATCTCCATCCGCACTAGTGTTTAGGATTCCGTAGTTAGTTGGCAAAAGAAGAAGCACTTATAATTTTGCTTTCGTCACATCCCTCTGTCCGTCTATCCGTCTGTGTATCTGTTCGTCTGTCCCTCCGTTTGTCAAAAAATAAAATGAGTGTAACACCCCATACATAGCTGTGTGAGGTGTCATTGGACAGGTTTCTAAATGTTATTGCGACTTGTAAGATTGAGCTAAAGTTTTGGAGTCTTCTAAAGTAGTGAAAGGTGTGGGTCTCTCCTCTAACTTTTGGACTACCGAGGCGAAAATTATCGGCATTATAGAATTTAATAGGAACTTGAAAAGATTTGAACAAAATCAATTTGGTAGTTCCAAATATATAGGACATTGTCTGTTTTCTGCTATTGACCCTTTCGTTGGCGTGTCCGACACGACCTTGGTCGATTTTTTATATTATGAGGGGGCAAAGCAGCGCTTCGAGCATTTGCTACCGATGCCCCTTACACCCACATAATTGGTTGTGCACCACCAACTGCACAGTGGCGGTGTTGCACCCCCGTGCCTCGGAGAGCACGTTAACCCGTCGGTCCTACGCCTGATTTTTTTTCGGTTGTGTCGGATTGCCATACCACCGGAATAGGAGAATGAGAGAACACTGAGTGCACTTGTGCCTGCGCAAACATTTGTGCACTATAATCCGTTCTGCGCAGTTGGCTAGTGTCCATAGAGATGATCGGTACCGCCGAAATTCGGGTAGGGCGACATTAATTGCTTGGCATTTGCAGAGGACTCATCTATGGGTGCCACGAGGTACCCATGTATGCCGTCCCAAATTGCTCTGATGCAGATGAGGAATCGACTGCAATTGGCACAACTTGGCAAGAAGCTTATGAAGTTCACTGTCATGGCTACCAATAGAGAGTTGAGGAAACTGTCTATAGAATATTCAGAGTTAGTGATGCACGGTTCTATACCAGTTCCATAAACTATGACCCACTAAAGATTTAGAAAAATACCAAGATATACAGTGCGCGTCTCAAAATCGCCCCTATAAAAATGTGCAACTGTCACATAATGTACTTTGTAAAAATAACTTAAGCACATACGCATTGTACAAACGACTTAAAAACCCTTCACGTTCAGTTGTTGACATTGCATAAAATATGTCTGTATACACGGAAGTTTTACAATGACAGTTGAATATGAAATCGTATATCTTGTATTTTTGTAAAACATCATTCTATTTTTAGAATTAAAAAGTAAATTATGTTATGGCAGTTATAATCTGTATCTGTAAATACTTTCATCCAAATCCATTTCGTTTTTCTGAGACAGGTCGCGGTAGGTAGGTAGAGAAGGTAGCGCTGAAGTGGATGGCGGAGCTGGATCATGGGTACCGACACGCATTCAATATAATGATTACTTTAATTAATTGATAGCTAAATATCTATTGTGCTTGTAGGAGACTACGCTCGACACTAGGTTAATCGTGTATTATTGGTCCATGAGTGTATTAGTAGTTTGCGTGTGCGAATTGAGTGAGTGTGTTTGAAATTAATAATTTGCCTTGTGTGATACACTATCAATGATGTCTTCTTACAAAATTGTTTGTAAATCGATCTACACATCGCAACACTTTGTAGACTTCGTTAAAAACGTTTATTTATTTTTCAAACCTAGACATGCTTTCGCCCGTTCACAGTGAGGTGCCTCACTGGACAGGCTGACTGGCAGTGGTCTCCCCGGAATCTATTATCAATAATAGTAATAATTCCTCTAAATTTATTTCTAGAGAATCGCGATTTGATGAAATCATACTGTGCATAGGCAGATGGCAGCCCCTCGCGGTTTCACCAGAGTCACCACCCCCAAAAAAGCACTCTTTGTGTTGGTGTTTTAAAATTAGTTCTTAACGGATGTCTACACCCTAAGAGGAACCTGACTGCCCAATTTCAGATTTGCAGGTGCTGAGATTTGGTGATTAAACAGTGAATGGTATTTAGCTAGATTTTTAAAAGCATTTTGTCCATTCTAGGCTGCTCAAAGATTTCGACGACGAAATGAGAAGAGCTTACATACTATTGGCAAGATCAAGATACTTTCACCCTAATCTCAATAACGTAGTGTGTGAAACTATCGGACAACATGTTAGTAACTGTGTTAATTTTATTTGTTAAAGTTTACTCAATAGGAAACGGCATGTAAGGCCCAGGGTGTGAAAACAAGTGTGGAGAAAAATTTACTGAAGCACTAGAGCTTAGCGTAACGCTTACCGCGGTTACGGCGCTTACGTGTCTTTCATCTTTAAGAACCATGTTGCAACTTAATTAATATGCTCCAGTCACGTGTTGGATCTTTAATTTTTATTTTAGCTGTTACCCGCGACTCCGTCCGCCGGGACTACAGACAAAAACACGAGCGGAAGTTATTGTTGCTATACCCTGTGTGCTATTCTCATGTACAGGCTGTATTTTTGTCAAGCTTCACTAAAGTCTATTCCGTAGGTTTTACGTGAAAGAGTAATGATCATCTGTACATATATACAAACTTTAGCGTACATATTGTTAGTAGGATCGTTAATCGGAGATTTTGCAAAAAAAAAACGTTTCCTCGCCATTGACCTACTATATATGATACAAGATACACAATTTCATACTGAACTGTCATTTTAAAGAGTCTATAATTGTACAGAAATATTTTTTGAATTGATCTTACGCGCATGATTACAAGTTGTTTTTACAAACCAGATTCTATTTGAAAGGAGTGAGTCTTGTGAGCGAGAGGTACGTCCTCAGTGGTGCCGATTCAGCTGCAATGCGGCAATAACTGATAAATGGTTTATGTACAGGCCAAGATACGGGTTCAAACTACGGTGAAACATTTGCCAAGTGCTAGAATTGTACAGCCGGAATGTGTAGAGGTGAGGAAAAACTATTTTAATAATGTATAGGGGGGGGGGGGCAAAAGTGCAATCGTAGCCTTTTCATGACCATACACGACATCCAATTGTCACGTGTTGCCCTTCTTTCCTCCTGCCTTCCAATGGTCCTCACCGACGCGGCCGCAATGCACTTATTAGACATGGCACTATATCATACAGCGTTTATCATTACATCGCATTTGTTAAATCTAATTTGGCCCCGCCGCTTTCCCCCGTCCACCCGCTGCTGCTCTGGTGTCTCCAGTATCGACAACGGCCCCCACTTGTGAACTGTTGCTATAATCATCCCAAGCACTACTTTTGTTGATATGCCAGTGTGCATCGGCGTAATTATGTAGATCTGTCCTTCTCTCGCCTTCGAATGGGCCACCGAAAATCACACATCGCACGATACGCAACATCATGGATGTCATTATACGTACATTACGTGGCATGTAAGAACCGCCCCAGTGGCGCAGGTCCGATTCGACTACGAAGCAGCATGGCACTACCGCACCAAAATCTATGATTTCTCTACTTCCTTGGCGGACAGGGACAGGCAGTTGCTGTTGCTTACCAACTGTTTAAAAATCAAATTGGATGTGCTATCTTTTAAAAATATAGAGAGCCATGCCGTGCTGTATTTCCTAGAGAGGAAACAGCTGGAAAAAGTGTAAGTAGTGCGATAGAAAGAGATTTGGAGAGAGAGGGAGAGACTAAGGAAGTAATCTAAAAGGAAGGTTTACTAAATTTGTCTCGGTTAAAATGTCTGGGGACACGTCGATGACGGTACAGTTCGCCGACGTACCGACGCAACGGGGTGATCGCGCGGAGGAGAAACGTGAGACACCTTTCAGGTCTACAGATGATGTAAATTTAATGAATATGTAAGGTATATTCTAAGAATTGAGACTAAAACTCGACACGCTTGTTGTTTAGACTGAGTACCCCTCGTACCCTCACCTGGGCATTGGAGTCGGGGGCGAGACGATCCATGAGGCCAAGCAGGCGTGGCTAGATCTGGTGAAGAAGATCATTAGGGTCGTACAGGTTAGAGCGACATTCCAGATGGTGGAAGCGAGCTATAAATCGAGCAACAAGTGAGTTTGTCGTAGTATTTTTAAGCAATAATCACATTCAGTTGTAAGGATATATAAAAAACGTGGCCAGTAGCCCTGATTCAGTTGAAGATATATTTTCCAATGTCTTGGTGTAACATCGGCAAGGCATTGCGTACATGCAGATTAAATTTTTCATCTAATCTATGTATGGGCCTACTTTTTATGACATCAGCAAGATTAGTAAGCCAACATCATAGACAACATTCACGGACTACATATTTATTTGTGTACAATAAATTATCAAGTTTTAAAAGTTGTAGACCAATAGTTGTTGTATAGTATGATGTTAGCTATCTACTCCTAAGAGCTTTCTGGAGTTTTGAAAGCAACTTCTGTATAATACGTTATTCTTATTATATTCTTTCAAACTGTTATCTTGATATATTTGCACCGTCTCTTGTGAAAGCTGCGTTAAACATTTCTTGTTTGGCAATCCTTTGAGTTTCTCAAATCGAAACCTTTCTACGACGTCTAGTCTAATTACGCCGATGCGTTGTCCTTCTTTTCCCCTCCCCAATGGGCCAGCGGCTACACACAAACAGCACGAAGCTCGACACCGAAGGAGTCACTTTACGTCGATGTCATGTGAGCGAGAGGTACCTCCCCGGTAGTGCCGGCCCAATTCCGTTGTAATGCAGCATGGCACTACCCCTGACTAACTGGTCTTGCCATAAATATTGTAACAAAGAAAAGTCATAACCCAGCGGATTAGTTTCGGGGTTTTAACCAAGATTGGGTGGATCGAGTGATCTGATCACAAGTCTTACTGGAAGGACCATACTGGTTATCGAACATGGTGTTATTAAGGGGCTTAACTACCTTCTCAAGAATATCAGTTAAGGAATGACTCATGCGTCTGTTACGGGCTGCAAGTCCTAGGTCATCTCTTAAAATACGCGACACGGTTCTAGTTGCTATCTTAATTATCCGAGATAATTTTGCTTCCGGACAGGATTTCTTCGAATTCTTTCCCTTACTGCTTTGGCCATATTTTTCGTACGAACACGACGTGGAAGGCTAAATCTTTCACTGCCGCAAACAGAGGAAGTGTCATTGTACCTATTGATAGGCCGAAACACAAGCATTTGACTAATACCAAGTGTATGGAGAGTTTCAAATATTGCACTCGGTTCCATACCTGCGCTTTTTTGTGTAGTGCAATCACAGCAATTCTGTTCTCTCTATCACCCTACTCCATTTTAATATCGCAATATATTGTACATTGTACTGGCGCCAAGATGAGAAAACGCAATGAACAATCGTATAATTTTTTTTATTTCCTATTGTAACAGTATTTATGGCCAGTCTAAGTATTTGTAAGCTTATAGCTTATCTATAGCACTAATTACATATAAGTTTGCGATATTACGAAAAAAATATATATATATAAAAGAGCTGCCGATGAACCCTGCACCCTACCGTCTAAGGACTTGCTGAAAATTGAATTGATATAATTAATTAAAGTCAAGGTTCTAAGAGAAATTCATTTTTATAATCTGTGTCCTTCTCTGTCTCTTTTTAATTTAATGGCTACTCCTTAGACGATTAGTACTAAGAGTTAGTCGTCTTAAGCACTTTTTATGTAAATATCTTCACATAAAATCCTCAAAAAAATAAAAATCTCATCTTGGCTAAGACTTAGTTCCATTTTATTTATTGATTGATTTTGTTAAATTAATAAATATATACGCCCCAGAGAATTATTAAAAGCATCTGAGAAAGGGTTAGCATGGATCCTCGTAGGACCGAGGTGGATTTATTAACCTAGAATTAGAGTTGAGTGTTAAAATTAGAGTACACGCCTAACAATTGTCTAGTACTTTAGTTTATTTGGCTGAATAACTAAAAGAAGAAACAGTTTTGTGTTTCGAAAAATGGCTGGGCTTACGAAATTTTTTATAACATTAATAATCTACATGTCTATTGACGTATGAAACATTACAGAATTATAATGATGGTAAAATATTTTTTTGGACAAGCCTTTAAGGCTTGCTTTTGCAGATTCACCAAAAATGTAACCGCTCGTAGTCCCACTGTGAAATAAAATAAAATATACAATAACAACATCCATTATTTTCATAGTATGTTGTAGCAAAAAATTGAAACAAGATTATTGGCTCGAAAAAACAAGTAAAAAAAGAAAGTCTGTAGAGATTGAGAGGACTTTAGAGTGGTATAAATATTATGAATCCACGGTAATTAAGACAAACTGGAATCATGTGACAAAATACACGATTTATTTTAATTAGTAGGCTAGGGCCCAGGGAAAAAAATAAATAAACCTCTGCAAAAACTGGTTGTCTGTGAGTCGGTTTACAGACGATATTTTTTAACATGATAACGGTTTCTAATTATTGATCTGTGTACGCAGCGCCCTAATGAGTGAAAGAGACAACTTTTTACTCTCTTGCTCTCTCTCTCCCTCTCTTTCCCCCTCTCTCTCTCTCTCACTCTCTCTCTCTCACTCTCTCTCACTCTCAGGCTCCGCCAAGTCGCAACATTACTGTGACGGACGCTTTCTACAACAGCTATTTGAAAAGTATCACCGGAGAGAAATTAAAATTGAACAAATCAACGGCGGGATAATTATAAAAGACATAACATTCAATCGACCATACATAATTCAAGCTAGGTTAGGTTTATGCGATACTTGATTGTTACTGAGGAAGACTTCAATGTGGAAATAGGCATTTATAAGGATTTATTGCTGAACATTTTTTTTTGCCGAAAAGTATATAGAAATAAAACAATCTCAATGGGGTTATGATTCTATTTGACCTCCGCAATCGCTAAGACTAAGTCATAGATATCGCAAAGACATAGATGGGCTTTTGAACAACACTTGTGCTAGTCCCGTTGTTGTCAGAAATACAACTACATACAAATGGTATACAAACACAAAACTCACACATATCGACTATTAATTATTATAATGGAGTAACGATATGCAATATTATTATTAAAATCTAAAATATATTTAGATGTACTTATTATAATAAAACTACTTAAGGGATTTTATTGCGGTTTATTAAGTATTTAACGATCCCGACGTTTCAGAAGCATTACAGGCAAGGTCTCGGGTGTGCACTGACATGACAGATGTCGTGATGGCATACGTTATTAAAAGTGCCTGAAGATTTTATATAATTAATTAGGTGTACCGACTAACGCAGAAAGCGCTTATTGTATCATGCTGCTGTGAGGTGTTACGTTTGAATTTTGATTTGATTAATCGAATAAACCTCAATAAAATCCGTTAAAGTAGTTTTATTATAATGTGTGAAGTTCGCGTAAACCTAACAAATTATTAGATGTACTAATTACAGAAATTTCGTTATTTTTTGTAACAAATTTTAAGATATAAAACGGAATCCTTTAAAGGATCACTTCGTTGTCTACCTGTCTATATGTTTGTCAAGACCAATTCCTCCAAAAAGATCAATTTGTTAAACTAGCGCCTCGATCCAACTTAACCAGTGAACAAATTGTTACGTCAGTAAATTATACATTGAAATTTTCCTCGGTATCTGTTCCTTCCAAGGGTGAAAGTGAAAACCATATACAAATCCGTTAGTAGATTTTGAGAAAATACATAACATAAGCACTTACGTGCTCCCAAATTTCAAATGTGACTTGTAACTTTGCAATTTTTTCCGACTTCAAAAAAAATTTTTTGGACTTCAAAAGAGGCTTACAATTAACCTGTATAATTATTTGTACTAGTATGTCCATTAGGCGATTACGTGGTCAATTGAGGACCGATTTTCAAATTCTTCAAAATCGAGAGTTAAAGCTTTCTCGCAAAATTTCCAATCTTATGTGTACATTTGCACCTGATAATCATCATCAACTGACATGACGATGTAAGGTATAGGCCCTTAAAGAGGGATTTTGGCTAAATACAATGTACAGCCCTCAATTCCTCTTGTGTGGTGTGGTGGGCTTGGAAGCCGCAAGGAACGCGAAACCGAATATATCACTTCACGGCGGTATCATGTGAGCTAGAGGCACCTCGGTCGTGGCACTACCTCTTATAATACTTATTACGCATGTTCTTCCTTATGTCATACCCTGAGCTTCTTCATAAAGTTATAGGAAAACCGATAATTAGAAAACCTGATTATGCAATTATAAAGTATTGCAATTGCAGAATTTCACGGAAAGTGAGAAAACAAATTAAATTTCAATAAAAATATCAAACCGACTCAAAAACGCACTGAATAGTTGAACATAAAATAATGGAACATTTATTCTATAAAAGTAATTTTGAAAAATGGCATATGATTTTTTAATTTATAAATATCACATAAATGTTACTAATATACATTTCGTTAAGACACCAGCAGATGATGCAGAGTGATAAAATAAATCGGATAATTATAAAAATAATTTATTTTCGCGTGGACCAACCATAGTTGTGTTTGTGGTGAAATCATAGAGTCGATAGGTATTTATGGGAGGCGATGGCATCTTTCTGTGAGACTGTAATGTCCCAGAAAGAGGTCGCGGAAAGGAACAGAGAATATGAGGAAACTGCTCCGCACCAAAGCGGACGAGTACGAGTGCGGCGAAGGCGCTACGCGCATTTTCTGGCATATTTGAAATCAGGGCTCAGGATGGAAACCCGATCCATTGCACGATCTCGAGACGGCAGGGCCTGGGTAGTCGGAACAGTCCTGTCGCTGATAGGTACGGGGCATCTCAACAAATGCGGCTGACGGCACACGCTGCACTTTCGGCTAGTAGTGGGCCTTATAAAGGGCCAGAATCTGGCACACCCCACCAGACAACGATGATGATGATGATGATGACGATGATGATGGTGATGATGATGACGACGACGATGATGATGACGACGACGATGACGACGACGATGATGACGAAGATGATGACGACGATGATGACGACGATGATGACGACGATGATGACGATGAAGACGACAACGATGACGACGACGATGACGACGATGATGATG
>JAFELO010000318.1:10874-28197 GCA_017140195.1 Eumaeus atala | reverse complement strand
TTCGGTCCCTCCCCACGCTAGTGGGACGGCGCGCGCACGATGCTGTTTAATGTTACGGGACGTGTTTAGGAAAAGTTGAGCTCGTCTTTCGGTTTGGCTTGTCAGAGGAGGCCGGCCTCCTCCCCCACCCTCTGACGGGTGGGGTCGATTTGCGCTTCAAATCGGCTAAAAGCCGTGATAATGATTTATTTTTATTTTTAGAGCTCTCTAAGATCGCGTTATTTTATTTCTACATAGTGACACCTACATTATCCGTCGTTATTTATGGTATCTCTAGCGGCGCATGCGACGGCGCGGGATGCGGGCTAGGTGGGCGTAACCTCACCATAGCTGACGTCCTGCTCACTCGGTCGGCTACCACCCGCCTCCCTCGTGCCAACTGCGCCCCTTCCACGCAACCCCCACCCGCTTTCGCCTGCTCACGTTCGAGCGCCCGTTGCTGTCGAGAGTCCGTTTTAAATGTTTCTTCTTCTATCCGTTACCTTTATATGCAAGGGCGACATATTATACAAAGATTCATTCATGTTTATAATATTATGTCCTTCATGTGAGAGTCACTGTGTATCCATGCATCACGGTTTTTATTTACAGTGTACTCTGATGCTGTCGACGAAAAGTCATTTCGTAGATGCAGCATTTGCTGATTTACTTCCTACTCGGCTTCCAGCGTAGCATAGTTATTTTCCATATCTGATATTTGACCCCTTAACAATATAATGTCCCTTAGTAGCTTAGAGCAATCTAAATGGTCAAATAGGATAGGCCGCAGTTTGTCCAGCCGTCTTGTCACGAATATTGAGATTATATCAGGGTCTGCAGATATAAACATGTCGATAAGAATTGCACACACGTACAAGTGTATCTTCATCTACCACCGACACTTTATTTTGTATATACGAAAGGAGTACACTGACAACAACATTGCACTCGTTACATTTCAAAACGTTCGTCACTTTTGCAACTCGCGTCTTAGCACACGCTAACACGCTCGAAGTTAGCCGATGTGCGCGCGCGACTGATTTATGATTATCATATTCAGCTATTTAGGTTTTCTACAATCAAAGACACTTAACTTTTATTTATGTTAGATTTTTGACCACTGTCACAATAGCGTATTTATCTTGTTTAGTTATATTGGCTTGCTTATTATTTTACTTGATCAATTAATCAATGATACTTGAAATAAACGGTATTTTATTATTATTATAAAAAAACTATATATTACAGTTTCACCCGTGTAATCATAATAAAATATATACCAATGTTTATATTTTATAAATAAACATAAAAATACAATTTGTGTTATTTCAAATAGTAGTTTACTGCTGTACCAAAATTCAAATATTTCCGTACTGTATCTATTGTGTAAAAGGATAACAAACATAAGCTTTTACACTATTTTATAACATTAGTGGCATAGGATTGATACCAGACACTAACAACGAAATATATTGCCATGTACGTTAGGTATTAACTAGACGTCCTTAGAAGGAATGAGAAGGGTGATTTCCGGCAGCTTTATAATATCATACTAAAGTAATGTTATAACATTCAATCACAGGAAAATGAAAGTATTACAGAACGTTGTAATACCAAGAGTAAATGCGACTACTCGGTATATCATGCAAGAAATAGAAGAGCATGATAGAGAAGATTTTTATAGAATGAAAAAATGCATAGGAAAGAAAAAAAAGGGCCATAAAAACGAAGAAAATAATATTCCGAAAGAAATTAACAACCTTCCTTCGATAGATGAACAACACTCACATGTGCCACTTCCTGTTTCGACATCCAATATTACAAAAATGGAGTCTGATGCACCTTTTGAAAAAACAAATATTATTGAAATAGAAACAAATATTAATAGTAACGCAAAGTCTTCCGATGAGAAAATTCAACAGATTAATGTACAATATTTTGATGCAACTTTTGACAAAGGAAGTATACAATTGAAAACACCAGATGAACTTAAAATAGTTAGTATGACAAATTTGAATGAACCAGGAAAAAATATTGTGAGTAACGATATGGTTTCAGATGAAATTCTTCCACCGATGAGCAAACAGTATTTTGAGGCCTCTTTTAACAAAGAAGAAAGTGTAACATTAAAAGAATATGTTGAGGAAAAGAATGCTGAAGTGAGAGAAACAAATAATGTTATCACTAAACAAGATTCCGATGAAGTTCCTGCTTCGATAGCCAAACAGTACTCAGATGCAAAGCTATCTATTCAAAACTATAATGACACAAGAACAGAGTCAGAAGATATCTCTGCTGGCATGAGCACAAACCGTGATACTAATGAGCAAGAATGTGAAAATGACGATAACACATTTTGTTTACAGTATGAATGTCATTCGGATGATGATTACGACATTACATCTCTCAGTGGGGAAACTTCAAGTAGTAATGCCAGACTAACCAATTTAAAACAACTTTTAGAACAGCTCATTGGTGTACTAGAATTTAATGAGACAAAGGATCTTGAAAATGTTGATTTAAAAACAATTTTGCAACTGAGTAACGAAACAATAACAGTAATGAAAACATTAATGGCTTATGAAATAGAAACACATAGTGACATTAACCGTGAAAGTAGAAAGAAGAAAAAATATAGTAGGATTCAGATGGTTACTGTTTCGTACCCAAAATACCAATTACAAATAACGCCTATTGTAGAGAGCTGTGCACCAGTTGATTCCTCTTCGTGTGTTGATCAAGTAAGGATCCAAGGCTCAACTAGTACAATCCAAAGCGGATATACTACACTTAATAAATTTCACTTAATTCATAAAATAACAGTTGATATAATCGATTACTTAGCAACGGAACCATGTCCGTATATATGTTACACGAATGAGACTGATAAGCCTTCTTTTCCGACGAGGAAATGAGAGAAAGTTATAGATACCAGCAGAAATTAACCAGCAGTCACCAACTCTAGGAGAAATTAATGCTGAATTTAATCCCGACTGTACATATTTAGGGTACAATAAATTTGATAAAAAAACGGTAACAATATTTCATTTTGAGAACACCGAAATATCTTTACCTCTGTTAAGGTAATCCATATAGTTATTATTCTGAAATTTTAATTTAGAATATATTTAATTCATCTTTTTATAGCATTTATAGCGAGTTGTGTTGCACTCCTGTACCGCAACCACCCTGGTGCCACCGGTTACTCCACAAGCCGCACGCAACGACTATAGCTATCGCTTTCAATGCGGTATCATGTTAGCGTAACGTGCATTATCTTTTTATTGCTTAGTTTTAATTGTTATAATTTTAAGATTGCAATCTAATAAAAGTTAATGTTTAAAATTAAAATGCAAAATTTTAACACCGTGACCTGTGACGCTCGTTGAAGGAGGTCTACGTCGGGCTGCGGCCATTCTCCGACTGATGATGATTTTAAAACTTTCATCTAACATCACATTGCGAAACGACCCCTTCTATAGTTATATTTATACGAACATATTTTAATTTACCTGCAGCCTTGAGATTTAATCAAGTTTCTTGGGTTCCTAAGCGAAGTGGCAACGACTATAAGGAACCAAACGGAACCCTTATAGTCGTGATGTCGTCCGTCCGTATGCCACAGACCTTTCACTAGAACATTGTGGATGCTGTATGTCTGAAATTTCGAAGGCAAATTTGTTAAAACATAACAATTGAATACTGTGACCTAATCCTTGCAAATCAATCTAGGTATTCTACCTAATTCAAACGACCTTTTAACGAAACTACGAAATTTCGTTTTTGTTGCATGTGTTGGTATTTTTTTATGTTTTATTTTCCGGACCTGGGCTTATGTTGTGGAAGCCGCCGTAAAGTGACACCTTCTGTGTCGTGTTTCGTGCGGTCAATGAGCAGCCAGTGGGGGGGAGGGGATCAACGCATCGGCAAAAAAATTATATAGATGTTCATGGGCGTAATAATATTGCATTGCTACGAATGCTCGTCTGGCGACGCGTCTTTCCCGCAGATGGGAGATAAGTATCCCGATATGAGAGTGCTTGAACAGTTGTTTATCGCTATTGGAACTAAAAATTTCTTAAAATGGCAAAAATATTTTGATGTCATTACAAATGTCTGTCGAAAGTATCAGCAGCTCTTCGCTTCCACAGCATTACGAATACATTCAGGTACGAAGAAAAGGGCCAAGTGCGAGTACGACTCGTACACCAAGGGTCCTGTACTAACGGGGGCTATGAGTACTGTATCTTTATAGAATGGAATAAGAAGGTCTGCAACGTCTTTATGCACCGAAAAAAATATACTTTCAAGCATTGATATACAAAAATACAACATATTTTTTTACAATGTCAACCTACCGTCTATGATTTTAAGTTGTTTTTACACTGCAGATTCTGTTAAAATGATGTGTAGAATTTAAACACATTTCCTTGAAGTGTCAACCTTACGCTCATGAGTCTAAGTTGTTGTAAACGGTGCATAATTTGACAGCTGCGCACATCATTTATATGAGGTTTCGAGACGTTCACTGTATATCTTGATAATCTTCTAAATCTATGCTATCAATGAAATGCGTCTTTCTGTGGGATCGTTATGTTTATGGTATGTTACCTACTGTTGAGCCAGAGTCATAAAATTTGGCAATAAGTAAGTATAAATATATTATTGTATTTTATGTAGTCATCGTACAAAATGTATAAAATGAACTACAAATGTACGTATGAGACGTTGGTTTAAGGTACGAAACCCTAAAGAGTGTGTTGAATAGTGCATGCATATTATAAAGAATTAATTATGGAGTGTCATAAACACCATAATATAGCCGTAAACACCGTAAGATATTTCAGCCTGTTTTATGGATTAAACCACAAGTGCGTCCCCTCGCACGGATATTTTTGAAATATTGATAATACAGGACACCAAATGACAAGTAATTCAATTGATGACAGAAAACGTGAGTCGTGACAGCTCATTGACAATAATTTCTCTAGCTACGTTGATTTATTTGATATTTTATTCACACCTTTAGTTGCACTATCGAAGTTTTCACAATAATCCATAAGAACAAAAATGTTATATTGCATATGTTTATCAAAGATAATATAAGACTCGAATGCTAAAATCATTTTTCAAATCATTCCAGTAGTTTGGAGCCAAGCCATTGAGTGCAAATAAACAAACAGACAAAATGTTTCCTCTTTATGATATTAGCATTTACCTACGTAAATTAGCACGGGGCTACGCTGACGTCCGCACATTATTGTTGCATTCACCATCATCACCGTCACCGGTCGACGTCCATTGCTGGACACAGGACTTCCCCATAAAGTGCCATAGGTTTTAAATGATATATCTTAAATTTTGATACTGTATATTATTGAAAACGTTGTTACATTTTTGGTAAAAACAGTACACACATGCATGCACGTATGCACATTCGCTCGAAATCCCTTATGTGTAGACAGACTGACCGACAGAATCCACTGCTTATTTATTTTTATCTACAAAACTCAAAAGTTCTCAAAAGATACCCACGACACGTGAGTAAGCATTTAGTATTGTCGGCCTCCCATAATTTGTATCCTTGTTGAAGTTGCAGGTATGTAACTCTAAACACATTATTATTGCACTATGCATCCAACTACCTCCCTCGGTGTTTCCGATCCGATATGTCTTGCGGGTCTTCAAGATGAGAGTATACCAATTCCTTAAGGGCCGGTAACGCGTCGGCAAGACGCCTAGCCATGCGAATGTCTATGGGCGGTGGTAGTCACTATCTACCTCCGCGTTTAGAACACACCTACGGTGTGCTGGGCTGGCACACAGACGGCCCAGCACAGTGGCTGTTAATTGAAGATATATACACAGATTAGGCTGTTATTTTAATACTTAGTTTAAGGAGAAAGAAATGTCAGCTTAAAAAGATAGTGACCTCGATTTCAATTAACTAATAGCTTTTACCAGATCGTTCTGCCTACCCAATTAGGTTACTGGCGTGAGTGTGTTGTTGTTATTATCGAGAATACCAATCATGTAAAAAGTATTTATATGTATATCTATACTATATAGTACGAATAATGTGTCGTAACCAAGTTTAGTTCTAAAATTATCCCAAAGCCTTACCAACATTGAGTACCGAACGAATAATGTAAACGATTTTTATTACTTAAAATATATTATACCCAGAATGAAAACCACTAAACGAAATATATAGCTTTTGCTTATCATATATTTTAGCGTGTAGATGTGTACCAAACATATAAATCAAATATTAGGTAATTTTCTTTTTAAAATTATCCTTAAACCACGAGTACACCGGTAACCGAGTGAATAATAAACGTGATTATTATAATACTCTTAAGAAATACTGAGAATGTAAACAACTAAACAAATATTATTGTCAACAGGAAACTGAATGTTTTCAAAAAAATTATTATACCGAAGACAATAGTAACTATTGACTACATTGACCATGGTCTTGAAGAAATGAGCCGAGAAGACTTTTTCAGGTTGACTAGACTATTTAGTAAGAAAAACCCGCTAGCAGATAAAAAGAAAGCAAAAACAGAGGCAATAGTTGAAAGTGAAGAAATTAATGAAGAATCATTAGAAGATGGAGTCAAAGAGGCAGAGATACTAATTACGGCACCACCACCGAAATCTGAAAAAATTGAAGTATCAGATAAATTAAAAGCAACGGACAAAAATATAGACATAAGAGGTACGACCCCACCGTCTAAAATTGAAAAAATAGACGAGTCAGAAAAATCAAAAGCAACTGACAAAAAAGTAATGATTCAATTACCACAAAATACAGAGGCCAAAGTTATAACTCCGCCTTCGCCAAAACCTCAAAAGGGAACAGAACATGAATCAGAAAAAATAAGCGCGCCTCAATCACCGCAATCAAGTCAATCAAACAACCAATATGAAAGTACTTTAAAGGAATTGAAAATATCTACATCAAGCCTAATAGATAACGAACTGGAAAAAAAAATGCTTGAAGAACTCAGAGCTCAAATGAGGAGTATTATGGCCATAACAAAAAAATTACAAGAAGAGGGACTCTTGAGTGATAGTTTTGATACTTTTGCAAAGACTGCGGAAGATCTAGAAGAACAATTAGAAGAACCTGCAAGAAAAAAATCTTCAAATCGCAAATCTTATAATATGTGCCTTATAGAATATGATAGAAATAAGAAATACCAAATGAGCCCTGGCTTCTGTGATTGCTGTCTAGAGTTTGAAAAAGATTTGAAGGATCAAAGGCAAATATTGGAAGGTCCTCCAGTGGTCATTAAGTGTGATCCAAATTATGATGGAAATGTCGACGAAACAAAAAGGAACAAGGAAGTTGTTAGTCAACTAAATTGTGCATGTAACGACGATGAAACACATTTACCTACTCCAAATACTGCAGAACTTGAATCAAATTATAAGGAAGTAAACAAAAAAGAAAGTTCCAAATCTTGTAATATAAATTATGGAGAGATTTATTCAGAATGTAATAAAGTAGAAAATTTTAATTCCTCCAATATAAATTATGATCAGATTTGTTCAGAATGTAATAAAAAAGAAAGTTTTAACTCCTCAAATGTAAATTATGATCATATTTGTTCAGAATGTACTAAAAAAGAATGTTTTAATTCTTCAAATGTAAATTATGATCGGATTCATCCAGTATGTAATAAAAATAAATCAGATAAAGAAGGATGTAACATATGTTCAGACAAACAACAACCGAAACAAGAAGTGGTATATTTACAAAAAGATATTGAATTAGTACATGACGAAACTGTAAATTCTACGGACATTGAAAGTTGTAATGAATGTTGTAAAGGGAATACAGAGCCCAGTCAACAGCAACCACCTAAATACTGCGAAGGTAAAGAAACACTTTTCGTGCATGATTTGAAAACAACCAAGACGACAAGCGATATGAAAACAAATACTTGTCCAATAAAATCACATTCCGTAATCGGGCAATCGGAGAAACATATAAAATTTATTAAATCAACCAATACCACGTTAAATGATTTATGTCCATCTGTACCTTGCAGTAACCTAGAAGAAGATTCGAACTCAGAACTGGGTACTTTTGAGACTGAATTTGAAGATGTTGGTAAAATCTTAGTCATTTTGAAGAAAAGTAAATCTTTTTCGGACAAAAATAAAAATGACAATGTCAAGGAGTGGTCGATCTCATCACCCGTTATTTATATAGATGAAGCACCTGACCGAATAGCGTTGAAGAAAGAAACTAACAATAAATCTTGTCCAGATTTCTGTTCCAAATGTAAGGAAATTATAGTGAAACGTGCGGTAGCAGTTGGAAATCGGAAAGGACCTAAAGAAACTCAAATAAAATCATCTCCATCGTTAGAAATCGAAACTGGGACACAAATAAAAGTAACTTCTTCGATAGACAGTTCAACAAAATCTTCTACATGTAATTGTGGTTGTGTTTGTTTGTCTGCATCACCATCATTTGACACAACTTAAACGAATACTCTGCCAGGAAAAAAAAAAGTTTAATAAATTTTGTATTTCTTCTTACAATTTCAATTGATAAAGAGAGAAATTGATATACCTAAACAAAAGTAATCAATATAGTTTTGTTCGAATTGTAATAATAAGAAATTAAATATCCAGAAAGTACTTTATTTTGTGTTATATTCCGTACCTTGCTATTTACATAAATTGGATATTTCTACAACACAAGTTACTTCATGTCCTGAAGTATTGAAAATCATTATTTTTGCCTGCTACATACTAAAACTTAAGTCAGCAAATAAATGACAAATTATCAAAATAGCATTATCCGTGCCATTGTGCTTGAATTAATTTGTGAACAATTTTTTACCTACATCACTTATATCTGTATATGCCGGCCTGATTATATTTTTGATGTTTCAGTTCGATTCTGTGATGTTATAAACACTATTATAACACAATCTGTTATTGATTTTTAAAAAATATTTAATGAAAGTATTAAAGCTTTCAAATATTTTTCCACCTGTTTGTTTTGATTAAATTACCTTACTTTTTGCGTTTACATAATGGTCAAAGTAAATAATCCAGTTGATAATTAATAAATATATTTAAAAAAAAAAATTAAAAAATTAAAATTAAAATTATAAGAAATAAAAAAGAGTATAGATACAGAAAGGCACGTTTTGCAGCTGAATTAAGCATGCGCGTTCAGAGCAGTACCTCTCGATCACACGATACAACAGTATAAGCGTTAAGCGTTTCATAAGTTTGTGAGTTGTTGCCCAATAGGAGAGTGGTGAAGGCGGGCAATGCGTATACAATTATAATGCGGAGTCGGTAGTCGTCAAAAGGCTACAAACCAAAAATAGATCAAAATCCGAAGTCTAATTTTAGTCTTCAGGTACTGCATGCAGTTTTTGACCATTTGACGTCCCATTGTTATTATGAATAGTCTCCATAAACAAATCCTTAAATGAGACCAAAAATTAAAGTTACTGCTTTAATTTTCGCTAAACGTAAGAATTACCAACTGCGGCGTGGACTTTTCCATGTGTGCTACAGACCACATTCTTTTTAATGGCCTTCTTGGCGGCCTGGTCACACTTAACTTTATACGCCGAGAGCGCACGCTAAAATTCTCCGTTGGTCTCGTCCAGCTCCCTATCCAGCTCCCAGCGCAACTAGTTCGGATTAGAGCTTCTAATTCCCAATTTTCACGTACTAAATCTTAAGGTTATACCTTCTATTGTCCGTTGGAAAGCCTGGGAGCTACATTGTTATTTTTTTAGCATAACCACGACCTTAGAATCTTGTGTGTACTTACAGGTTGTAGAGCAGCCCCACTGCCGCTTGGCTCTGGATTAATTTGGGTTAATTCTTGAATGTGGTTTTTCCCCAGCTGCCACCTTATAACTCTGCATATCAGCTTACCTCTCTCTCTGCTTTTAATGACATTATACCTCACGTTTATCTTCTCCCGATTCCTATTGAGAGTATCACGAGTATACACATCCTTATCCGATGGTCTCGTAAAGTTTCCCTCATAATCGAACGAATAATGTGATTTCCTACCGGAAAGACGTCCGTGTTATTTGATATTATTTTCGCTCGTTTTTGCGAGTGTTGTCCTGTGTGATACGGAGTACGACACTCCAATCAGGAATATTCTAATATGTTGATGTGTCTTGGAAGATCCGACTGTAATTATGCAGAAGCGCGTAGAATTTTCGAGGACCTGCATTCTATTCCAAGGAACGTGGCGTTGCCGTCGGTGATGGCATTCCAACAAGCGCATGTAAAACACCGGCCGTGTACACAGTCGCGACTCACATCTAGCTGATGCGGGCAGGACAGTATTGAAGAGCAAGTCTTGGGGTTGTTGGACCCCGCACGAGGTACGCGTTCGGTTTGAAAAATTTTGAGTGTGTTAAAAGAAGATGGCCGACATCCATATCATTATAGTCGAGTGCAATTTCTTCTGCCATGTGATTACAAACGCAGAATGGAGCCTATTCTCCGGGTTTTAGACAGGGCCCGTGAAGACAGTGACTTCTTGAGCAGTGTTCTGTTCATTGGGGAGTGCTCGTTCCTAAGAACGAGTGCTATTAACACCCATAATGAACACATATGGTCGTCTGTCAACCCTCACGCTATAAAACCTAGTGATTTTTAACATCGACGGCGGGTTAAAGTTTTGGCGGAAATTATGGGAAATAAGATAATCGGTCCTCGTTTTCTGGAATAAACAATGAGAGGTAATAACTACATTCGGTCCTTACAATAAGAGTTGAGTGAAGGGTCAGAAGAGATCTCACTCGATGCTATTCGTGGTATCTGGTTTCGGCATGTCGGCGCCGCACCACACTTCTCCTGCCCTGTTACTATTTGAATTTGGCATACAGATAACGCTGGTTTGGCCGTGGTCAGTAAATTGGCCTGCTCGGTCACACGAGCTGACTCCAATAGATTTCTTCCTCTGGGGTACCGTCAAGCAATCGGTGTTTCAGGAAATCTGTGAAACAATCTGAAATGCGACTACGCATATGCGCAGCACTTGAGGTGCTAGACTGCGAACGCTCCAATGATATTCGTTGTTGTGAAAAGTGTGTGGAATTATGAGACGGAAATATTGAACAGCAGTTGTTATCGTCGAGTAGGTCGTATAATTAACTAAATTAGTACTTGGTATAGGAATATTTTCCTGTTAAATAATAATATATTCATTTGCGAACGATTCATGTATGATACCCGTACAAACAGCTGATCACCACTAGAAACCACGTGACAAATTCATGACCTTCTGTAGGCAAATACGTATTCCAATAAATGTGGCCGCTCGGATTCGCAGAGGTAAGCACTTTTTATTCATAATGTTGTAATTACTTTGATTATTTTTAATTGAACAGAGTACTGTTCAGTAGAATTATTATTATAATTGAATATCGATTCTGATTATGCCTTTAGCAGGAACAACAGGGTCTTCATACATATTGTATATTTATACCTCCTACTTTTTCTAATTAAATTCCTTGTGGGTCCCAAGGTAGTTTTTAGCATTCTCTCGGGCTCCCTGCGAAGATATCAGTATCACTAGTGGTGACCGCTGTCGATCCTGGAGACAGGAGTAGTAGCAATGTGAAAGTGTAGTGGGCTAAGACCGTTACTTTTAAAGCGATTTTTATTTATACGAAGCAAAAAAGTAATGAGCTTTATTTTATTCGGTCGACTAGACTACAGAAGAAGCTGGTTACAATTTTTATCACCAATTGTGGATACGAAGCTGGTCGCGATTTTTCCTGTCACAGCTACAGGAGCTGGCTACAATTTTCTCCAACGGTACATGCGAAGTTGGTAACAATTTTCTCGCCACATGTACATAAGCTGGTTACAATTTCCTCCGGAGGTACATGCGGAGTTAACAATATTTCCTGCAACATGTAGCGAAGCTGGTTACAATTTTTCCGACGTCACATACGAAGCCAAGTATATTTTCATGCCGACTGTACAGGCGGTGCCGGTTCCGGACACTGGTCCATGTCCAACTGGTGCTATAAACTAGACGGGCCATTAGGTGCGTTGTTTTACAATAGCACAGTGCACCGTTTTATTTTGTCGGATAATATGCGCTATTCGAGCCCGCCAAAATGGCGAACGTTCACTGCAATGATTTTTTTCTGAAAACACAGTGATGTGCACGTCTCACAAGTTGTGAGACGTGCACATTAGGGCAAGTGGCACCTCATCAGGTGCCCATGCACCGCCATACGGTTATGCTGACGGGTTGCCCTCAACCGTGAACCGCATACCGTAATCATCAAAAGTCTGCGACAGTGCTTTAGTCCCCCTATACAAGTGAAAAAGAGGGAATCATATTATGGACTATCGACAAACTTTTGACAATATGACACCCCGACGCGTGTTGTTGACGCGTTTTACTAATGCAGTATGTAGGTCCCACCTCGTCGCTCGAGGGTCCAGCTCACGAAACACATAATCATAACATGCAGATGTCACTAATACTGCAATGTTTTGTGAGCAAGAGATGGGTACCCCTCTCATCTCTTGGAAGCGCGGAAGAATGTAGCTCGGCACCCTATACTTCCGTCACCGAGTGGCACTCCGTTACACCCTTACCCTGGCTTTTAGCCCATGAGAGTCGAACACTACTTGCCCGCAGCTCCCGATGCGGGCGGTTGTCTATTTTTTTTTTTCGGTTAAAGAAAACCCTCTCTGCTGGCGCAATGCCGTAGATAACTCTTAGTTGTTACGATACAGTGGTGGCTATTGCCCCATTTCTATTCCACTTGACGGGATGGGGTGGTGGTCAACGTATATATGTAATCTATATCGTATATCTGTGGACTGCCTCGTAGTCTAGTGCTAAGCATGCTCAATTACAGATAAGGACACAATCGAGTCCCGTATCGGACGAAAAACTTTAATTGGGCCTGTTTAAATATTTATGTTTTAAGTTTACGCGAATGTTATTCATTACAATAAAACCACTTTTGCGAATTTTATCTCAGTTTATTTAATTATTTACTCACTCGAAGTTTCAGAAGCCTTTAAGCAGCATTCGCGTAAACACAGTCCACCCGTGACGATGGTTGCTGTAAGGCTTCTGAAACGTCGGGCTAGATAAATAATTAAATAAATCGCGATAAAATCCGTAAAAATAGTTTTATTGCAATGGGTCTGTTTAATTTCTAATAACAGTCCAAAGCCGGGATGTTTGCGCTGTTACACCCCCGTGGCAAGTGTCTGTAGAGGTGGCGAGGCCGCCGCAGCCGATATTCGGCTGGTACGACTTTATTATTTTTATTATTTGTAGCCAGCCGTTGTCCCATTGGCCACCAGAAGACCCTGTATACTAGGTATTGGGGTAAACATGGGGTAAACGAACTTTTGACGACCATCAATACCCATAGACATCCGCATTAATGTCATGCAAATGTGTTGGCCTCCTTTCTTCCTCCCAATCCAATGGGGCACCAGATAGTCACAACCTTACGAAACGTGTGAGCATAGCTGTCTTTACTGTGGTGTTATGCGAGCGAGAAATATCTCCCCCCAGTCGTGCCGGGACCCTTCAATTATTGCGGCTGAAGTTACCGGCAGGGGTTTAGTCGGTATTGCACCCCCAAATGCCCAGTCCGACATACGGTCTAGGAGCCACCCGGGCCCCTAGGTATCGCCCGTAAATGGACTCCTTTGCGTCAACAAAAAGAAATGCCTATCTCCAGCAGTGGATAGATAAGGGCTAATGATGATTAATGATTATGATGAAGTTTTTAAAGATATTCTGTGCGCATGAAGCTGTGCGTTGGCCGTGAAAACGAATATGAGGTCGTACTGGGGAATATAAGGATTAGTTGATACAGGCTATTTTTAATGACACTACAAAATCACAGCGTATTTATAGTTTCTGATTCCGAATGTGTAAAAAAATAGGTAACTAAAATTTATCTTAATTGTCCTTGAAATTCAACTGCTACTAGCATGTACAGCTGAGGCGCCTGTGGTCTTTGATCCTGGGCCGTTGCGAGTTTCTATTGGTATCGTGCGGTGCGTTCGGTGAAGTCTACTATTTACTTATTATATGTAATATTTTCATTTCATTGTTTACTAAAAGTCAGAAAAAAATTTTTTTACCAAAGAACAGACATATTTTACTACAGACTATTAAAATATGTCTGTTCTTTTACAATGCGCGTTGTATAACAAACACCATGTCCGCATTGAAACTGGATTGGGCCAGCACGACTTGGCTTACTTCAATCGATGACTTTTTCTACTTTAGTCATTTGAACTGACATACGCACAACATAGGCCAGATAACGTAAGGGATAACTTCTGTCGAATTTACTATTACTGCTGAAGTATTTCTTTTTAATAGCATAATAGGGCAAAGAACAGACGGAGCCTTTAATCGGCACCTAATAGAAATCCATGCCACTGTTATCTAAATAATACACAGGAGAGGTCAACATGCCGTCTCCTGCACTCCAATGGGTCATCTGATAAACCGTACGTAAGGGCGATTAGTTAAAAATTTAGTGTTATCATGTCATCAAGAAATATCTTCCCGGTCGTAGTGTTTCAATTCAGCTGCAATGCCGCATGGTACTGCTTATTGCGTTGGCCTTAAGGCGAATATATTTCAGTGGCCCCACCCTCTTTAGGCCACGTCGGGTCGCCGTCTAGACGCGCGTCTGATAATAAAACGCGTGCGAATAATTAGCGGGCCTCCAATAGTTTGCATTCGGCCTGAGATAATTAGACAAAACGATGGACTAGTCGGCTCTTTTTATTGTATTGCGGTGTATTGTAGGGTTGCCACTCTTCTGAAAAAAAAATTTAATCTTGAAATGGTCTTTTGGCGCGTTTATAAAAATGTTAGGCGTTTATTAAAACCTTTTACCGCCCATCTCGTCTACGTTATTATTATTTAGTAGGGATGTTGTATCGTTACACAACTTGGATTCATTTAAATTTTCGGGGATTAATATGATCAATTTGGAACGTAATATTTATCAATACACTACACGCGGATGTACAGCACGTTCAAGGTGTGTGTGTGCGTGTGCGTGTGTGTGTATAACGAGTGATCCATTCCTGTATGTACATATAAATACATCAGCTGGAAAAACATTACCTTGCTGACACAGTTAGGTTATAAAGTACATATCGATTGAAGATGTGTCTGTGTGAGTTAATTATTATGAAGCATTTTTTTGCATGAAGCGATTGGAGCCTTTTGACGACAATTTATATCCATAGACATCCGCATAACTTTCTTGTAGATGCGTTGCTTACTTGGTCTCTTCCCCTCAAATGGTTGTGGGCACTTTACGGCGTTATCATGTGAACAAAAGATACCGCCCTGGCAGTGCCGGCCTAATTCCGCTGCAATGTAGCATGACACTACCTCTAAAATTTATGTGGTAATTAACTACTTAAGGCGGTAAAAAAAACATTTAAATATTGAACAGACTTCATTTCAATAGTAAGTTTCCTGAGAAGTCGGCCCTGTAGGAATACCAGCAAGTCTATTGTCCTGCGACAACACACATTAGTGATGTTAATTAATGTTGCAATAAAAGTGATAGCGTTGGCAGCCCTGGTTGTATAGTAAAGCATGCGGTTGGCACTACGCCACGAGCACACGACGCGTAGTACGCAGACGTGACGTCACTGCGTTCCGTTGCGAGTTATGCGCCACGATACCTGAGGGCCCAGTTCGAGTTTTGCTCCGACATATTTACGTGAAACGGAACGGAATGGGAATTCGCACGGGAAGGCCGTAATAGAGATTTAAAGAAACGTAGAAATTTCACTCTGCATTTACAGAGAGGTATTAATGTGTCTACAGTAGGGAATGTTAACGTAGCAGGATATTATAAAAACTGGTCTACTAATGACATGTGACTACAATTAGTAATTAAGAAAAGTCTTGTTTCGTGCGATGTGGGAGTTTCTCCATTAAAGGGAATCCGGATGGGGGGCAATGCGTCTCCAAAACCACTTTATAGATGTCGATAGTCATCAAAGGGCTCGGACTGCCTGGTTCTTTTTTTTTATATAAAAAACTTAGCACGACCCAAAACGTGGGGGCAAATTTCGTACATAAAAAAAGTAGGTTACGTATTTCACAACCGTGTAATGAGAGTATTAACTCGTTCGTACTAGCTTGGTGTGGTCGCAATGAAGAAATGACGATCTGGCTCCATAGAGTAATCGGTTTATCAAGTGAAGGAATATTTCTATCTTGCTCTAGTGAACAATCAACTTATCTAATGAAGAAATAGATCTCTCTGGCTGTATAGAACAATTGGCTTACCTCGTGAAGGACGCTATGTGGCTCTAAAGATTTTATTAGAGCCACATAGCGTCACTTATTTATTGAGTAAACCACTCTACTTGACTCTATAGGATAAAAAGCCTTGTCTAAAAACCGATTCGAAAAATCATCATCATCGGGAGACCGTTCACTACTGGACACTATGTCCAGTAGTGAACGCCAAGCAAGAAGCGCTATAAGTCACTAGCATCCAGTGGGCTATGATCCAGTATGAATTTTAAGATGAATGCCTACTTTAGCTAGCTGACTTCCTTCTTTCCTATTTAATTTTTGTAATATTTATATGTAGGTACTTGGCTATTGTCAGCTCATCATTTTTAAAATCAGACCATTGATGGGACCATGAGATATACAATATCTCTTAGGATTTGGAACCTTTTCCGACATTACTTACCTCTGATGTTCATTATATGAGGCTCGCTTCAAATTTTCACGGGCGCATGCTCCAGAAATGTACCTACCTGCGTAAAAAAACTGTAGTACGTTTTTCTTTCTTTTGATCTAGGCTTCTAGGCTACAATGAGCCCTTTCTTGGCGGCGAACACAAGCTTGTGATCCAGGTCATGGAGTGTTCTTTCACGCTTTATTATTTCCCCCTACTCGACGAGCCAACAAGTCGCTTAATAAATGGTACTGTTGTGCTGCATTGCAGCGAAATTGTGCCGGTACGGGGTAGTGCATCTGTGTGACCGCAATGTTTTGTGCGCTCTGTGTGTAGGCGGCGGTGCTTTGGGTGTTGGCGTAAAGCAAGGTGCGGCATTAACGTGCGGGTCTTAACGATCATCGGGAGTCACAAAATTATTTCCGATTGCTTGTTGTTATATCTTCCTATAGTATAGGGGGCCAACTATAGTATAGGGGGTCAACTATAGTATAGGGGGTCAACTATAGTATAGGGGGCCAACTATAGTATAGGGGGTCAACTATAGTATAGTGGGTCAACTATAGTATAGGGGGTCAACTATAGTATAGGGGGTCAACTATAGTATA
>JAFELO010000317.1:50366-65343 GCA_017140195.1 Eumaeus atala | reverse complement strand
ACCTCACCAAGTTCGGCACTGATGGCACTCGCGGTTGCTTTTGTGGATATTCGGCACTAACATGTGCCGCGAGTCCCACACACCACTGGACACCACCCAAGGCTGGTATAGGCGTGGAAATGCGTTTAAAGGAAGGCTTTCTCAAGCTTGAACCACGGTTCAAGCATTGTTGTGGTGGTGGGGCTCGGTAGCCTAGGGGGCTGACTAGCCGCCGAGGTGACCTGATGATTTGTTGTACCAGGACAACTCACCCTAGGCGGCACCGATGGCACTCGCGACGGCTTTTGGCTATTCGGCATTATTATGTGGCGCGGGCCGCACACACCACTACATGCCACAAAGGGCCAGTAAAGGCGCGTAAATGCGTTTCACCGAGTTAACAAAAAAAAAAGCTTTTTTTACTAATATTATAAACAGGAATGTATTTGTATCTCACACGAAAAAGCTGGCGATCGCCTTTTTGGGAACGTGGTATTATAATAATATTAAAATGTGGATTCTTTTTTGGACGTAAACTCATACTGTGGATGTAAAGAGAGGCCCAATACAGCTTCTTCGAACTGCTATGAGTGCTCGTTCGCCGACGAGGCCAGGTTTGGGGTCAAGTATGCCCGTCGCCCCACTCTCCCGCAGATGGGAGAGATGCATTCTGATATGATAATGATTATAGTGGCTTATTAAACTATTATTATTATGGCCGGAGAAATCAAGGAGTCTCTCGTCTCCCGAATCCAGGGCAGATTGCGCGTGGTAGCTTAAAAGACCACCACGCGCGGCGCTGCCGTGAATGATGGAGAGGATCATGGCTTCTTTAGTGGAATGTGGTGGGAACTTCATGGCTCATGATTATAGTGAGTCTTGACAACTTTTATTACCTACACATAACAATGTACTTGATATCATTACTTCAAATTATAGTCCCACTTTATGCGTTTTGTGGTTCTTTTCAGATCTAGACTAGAGTTGAATCAGAGCAAGAACATTACTTTAATGTGCAATATTATTATTTTACAATAATTCTACTTTGTAGAATTTTATCCATTTCATTACAAGATGAAGGTTCTTCAAAAATGTTGAAATTTTAAAACGTTTGCTCTAGGTTGAGATGAACATCAATAAAAAAGACTTAAGTACACTTTTGCACACGAAAATGTTGCTTTTCGGTGGATTTTATCGTTTCCATTCAGTGGATGGTGTGCAGTTTAAGTAGGCTTTTCGTCGAATCTTGTAAATATTAAATAATACCGTGAAAAGGCCGATTAATTGTTTCTAGTTTAATTTTCAAATTAACCCATTGATATTCAGTGCTAAAAAATAAGGCAACTATAGAAGTGAACCTAGAAAGTTCTCGCATCGGGTTTCTGAACTTGCGTAACAGTCAAAACTAAAATTACACACCAATTTCACTTTTTGGCCATATTCACATTTTGTTCTCAATATTCATGACGAATCGTCTCACTACGAAGATTGACGAATTCCAGCCACCAGAGCAGGCTGGGTTTCGCAGAGGATTTGGCAACATGGACCATGTTTTCACCATAGGACAAATTTGCCTTTGTGGACTGTGAAGCTATTGACTCTGTTGAAATCTGATCTACTATGGGAGCTATACCGCGATGTGAAATCTATTGGCGATACGTCGAAGTACTGAGAGCATTATATGACGCTGCTTTTATGCCCGCTGTGATTTGCTTGCGGGCAACTATTGCAATTAGGTATATATAACTTCGAGAAGGAGAGTACTCTTATCAGTTAAAGACAACGTGCCGACGTGCAATTGGACCAAACGAGCAGCGAACCAGGTATAGGAGTGGTGTCAAAACGATTCTCAGAATATTTCATTGTATCCTTGTGAACACATATAAAACAACGAAAATAAGTAAATAAGATGGAGATAGAATGTAAAAGAATTGTATAAAGTGGACAAATAATTGTATGATTACAATAAAACTACTTACTTGATTAAATTATTTATGTAGCCCGACGTTTCAGAAGCTTTACGACAACCATGATCACGGATGGACTGAGATGACAGATGTCCTGATGTAGCAAGTTTTTAAAAGTACCCGAAGAATTATAATTTTAGTTATTCCGATTAACCCAAACAGTACTTATTATATCTTGCTGTCTTGAGGTATTATGTTTACTTTTTGATTTCGCTCGGCTTCTGTGGAACAGACGGAGAACCCGAAGCTTGTTGTCTCGAAGAACTTGCTTGACATGTTGGAGTTCGGCATACAGGTGTTGTTTGTCACAGATGCCTCGTGCTCTCTGAAACAAAGATTTACCCACGCTACCGTGGGTAAATCTTCAATCACAACTGTGTTCGATGGTGATGAGAATTGCCGTTTAGATACCGATCAGTACATAAAAGTAATTTTATTGTAATGACGCGTAAAAAAGACATCATTAATTGTATGATGATTGAGAAATGAACATTCGCACATCCGTTGTAACTGTGCTCTCTATGTTAGACGTCCAAATGAGTACGTTGCTTAAACAAAATCACACGAGACTCATCTGTTTCATGACGCTTACGTAACTAGATTTATCACCATTATGAGCATAGCTACTAATGAGTAGGACAAGCCGCATATTTGTACCGCGTACTCTGTAATCAAATTATTGCCCACTCCATATGATCCAGTTCATATCATAACCATATGCTGTTATCTGATTATTTTGTGTCTTCTGACTGAATGATAGTTCCTTTTCTTGGTATTCAAGTGTCTCAATAGCTACTAACTTCTGGCAGACACTCAGATCCTTACTATCACATTATAAAAGACGCCATTCGATTGCAATAAGCCAGCTGAATACGCGTCGGAGCGGGACGGCCAACTTAGCTTTTGTTATAAACCTTATCACACCACGTTAACCTAATATGTAAGGATTTGTGTTACAGTAATTAGACAGCTGATATATTTTATATTATTATAAATTTAATAAAATTTATTTATTTATGATTTTTATTATACAAATACATGTATTATATGTATTATATAATATATGTAAACGTGGATATTTATATTTTATATAAACATCCATAACCTGGGCGGGATTCCAATCTTACCCCTCCGAGCTAACCGCATGACACCAACTAGGCCAGCCGGCTATAAAATTGTTGATATATCTCATGGCGACGTATTTGTTTAATATAATAAACTGATAAATACTTTATCCTTTACTTATTATAAGTTTATCTATCGCGGTGCACATTATTACAAGAAGCATTACAACTGCAACTTGACTACCTCTTGCCTGTATACACTATGCATTCAAGTGCCGACTGGGGAGTAGAGCAGGAAGCCTTCTGCTCACTGCCTCAAAAGATGGGCCATATATCTCCATTACACACCACTACTATGCTATCGAAACTTTTCCGACCGTCTCAACCTGATTTAGCTATTTAATTAAACTATTTTAAGGTAATATGTTCGCCGAGAGATCGAAATTTGATCACAATTATAAAAAAAAATTCTGACATATCAATATATAGATAATGCCACTACGCATTGTGAAGATAAAATACAGTAGTATCATAATCCAATATCATGTGTCTTTATTTCGTTCGACTTCACTTTTAATGGCTTTGTTCACCACAGATCTCTCTCTCACCCTCTCATATATTGGGTCAATATATGTATCAATGGATCGGTGCTTATCTGTGGACTTTTGTACCGTCAATATTTACTAACACTTTTTTGGCCCACAATATATCACTGTCCGATAAAATAAAAAACATCAATTTCAAAATATTTCAGAAATGTGTTCAAAGTGCACTAAAATAGTATATGTCTCTTGTGCATGTGCAGGGCGATCTGGATGCGATACCGTGTGAAGTGCCTAGTACAAGCCAAGAGTACTGGCAGAACTGGTATGCAGATTCATGAGCAATGTAACGCAACACATTGGAAGCCATTTGTAATTTCAGTAAACTCTGCGAACAGAACTTGAGACTTGGTGCAACCCGCTATTTCACCGCGTAAGATGTTTCATGAGAGAACCAAAAATTTTCTTGTAATAATATATGTATATTGTAATAATATACAATATAATTCTTCAGAAGAATAGCAGATTTATCTGATATTCACTAAAGGTCCAAATTTATTTTTAAATCAAATTTCATAGTAATAAATGATATTGATTTCTAAAAACATCAAGATACACAGCGTCTCGAAACCCTCCACAGGTATATCACTGCTGGTCATCTCCACAGAAACTGTGGGGGGTTACGGGCATCAAGGCGGACCTCATAACCCGGGTTGGGTCGCAAGGGGATGACTATCCCCTCGGCGTTGCCGCAATAATTTGCGGGTTTGCCATCGTGGCTTATTGGCCCAGGGGAATGTAGGCCTGTTTAGGGCCTGTGTGTTGTGACTGTGGTGAGTAGCGATTGGGTGTGTTATGCATGCGCATGTGTGATCCTCGTCCGGATCGCAGGACACGCAGTCCCTAGTCCGCCTGGTGGATCACGGGGGAGAGTGCACGTGGATACGGTTGCGTAGATGAGCATGTGGTCCATTGTCTGCCCTATTGAACATAGCGCTCGACAATCGAACCACAAAGTCATCCAGCGACTTTATCCGCAAGTCACGCGCGATCACACCATTGCGGATGTAGCGACCGGCACCCGTGATGACCCGTAGGGATATATTTTTCTGGGCTTGCAGGCGTTTCCGCTGGGCCTGGGAGGTTAGCGCGTACCATGTGGGGGCGTCGTAAGTGAGGCGTGACCGGATATATGTCTTGTAAATCCCCAGTTTCATCCGTGTAGGAAGTCCGGACGCTAGTACCGGCCACAGCAGAGCGCAGGCTATTCCCGCCTGGTTGACCGCTCGGTCCACCTGCAAGACCATCCGCAGCGCGCGGTCGATGCTGCATCCGAGATACACGACTGGGGATTCCCAAGACACATCCTGGCCTCTGAACTTTAACCGCCCCGGCAAGGAGCGCCTCTTGCTGACATATAGCGCCGTCGTCTTATCGTCGTTGACGGATATGCGCCACCTGTCGAGCCACTCCGGCAACCGGTCCAGCATGCGCTGTATGCGCCCAATTGCGAGCTCCGGCTTTCGGGACGAGGTTAAGTATGCACTGTCGTCGGCGAACAGGGCGAGCATAACATCCGCCTCACCCTCTCCCGAAGGATCGTTGAGTGTGGGGATGTCGTTGGTTTAGGCCGCGTACAGGCAAGGGGATAGGCAGCTGCCCTGTGGAACTCCGGCACGTATGGCCTTCACCGAGTAGTGCCTCCGCTCCACCGCTACCCGGAAGGCCCTACCTTCCATGAATGACGCCACTAGTCTCACATAGGCCAGCGGGACGCCGGCGTCCACCAACTTGTACAAGAGTCCCACAGGGTGCCATACCCTGTCGAAGGAGAACCATATCGAGAAAGAATACGACAGAGAGTCTCCCCTTGTCCATCTCTACAGACAAGTGGTGGATCACCCGCGTCAGTTGCAACGTGGTCCAGTGGCCGCTCCGGAAGCCGAACTGTACGTCCCTTATAGGAATGTACATCTTCAGTGGTAACATCTTCATCAACTTGGCGATGTGGGACGGCAGCGTTATCGACCGGTAGCTTCCAGGCAGGCTTCGGGGCTTGCCCGACTTCGGCAGAACGATGACCCTCCCCTCCTTCCAGGTCTCCGGAAAGTGGGCCGTCCGGAGAATGCCATTTGCGATCAGAGTGAGAGCCACGGCTGCTCGCCTAGGCATGTTAACAAGCGCTGTGGCGGTGATGACATGGGGGCCTGGAGTCTTGCGCCTCGAGAGGCGAAGTGCGACTTTCCGCAACTCAAAGGGGGAAATGAAATCCTTCCCGCTGAGTGGCGGAGTCGGGCTCTGGTGGAGCTCTCGAATGCGGCACTCCACCTGCTCGTGATACTCTGCGAACGACGGCGCCGCTGGGTGTGGTGAAAACTGGGTGTGTAGATGTGATGCGAGCACCTCGGCGCGAGCCTGCGCTCCGTAGTGTTCCGTGCCTGTGGTGTCTAGAAGTGGAGTGATGGTGGTCTTTGGCCTCGTGAGACGTTTGTTTAAGGCGTGCAGGCTAGTGTCGTTTTCGCAGGCATGGAAGACTGTACTCTCCCAGCCTGCTCTACGACACTCCCTCACCTTCGCTGACAGTTCCTCGGCCAGCTTGTTGAGTTGTGCCTTGATCCTCGGACAGTGGGTACGGGCCCAGAGTTTCTTCATCTGGCGTTTTCTCTGCAGGTCCACCAGTAGGCTCGGGGGGAGCTCACCTCGCCGGCGCGCTGTCCCCGGTACCGCGGTAGTCACCGCCGCCCGCGCCTCCCGGATCTTTTACGTGAAGAGTCGATCGGCGGCCTCCACCTCGTCCGGAGTAGACAGTTGCCCAACGATGTTTAAGTCGAACAGGCTATCCTGATAGACGGCCCAGTCGATCCTCTCTCTGATCCGCAATCCTTCCCTAAGGATTGCTTCGGAATCAAGTGTGACGAGGATGGGTAGGTGTTGAGTGTCGAGGTCGTACAGGAAATCGATGTTGATCGTAGCCTTGAGGTTCCAGTGTAGGGCGATGTCCAGAACGTCCGGGGTTCGCAGGGGATCCGTAGGCACGTGTTTAGGACACGGTGGTCCTTGAACCGTGTAGCTCCAGCAGCCTGAAGCCAGCGTTGTTTGTGACGGCTGATCCCCAAGCTGGATGATTGGCGTTCAGGCCGCCGACCAACAACACCTGGCCGCCGTTCCCCAGCACATTGTGGACATCACCTAGGTGAAAACTGTTCCCGGGATGTCTGTACGCCGCGTAGATTCTGAGCTCCTTCCCCGCCATGTGAACGATTTTATATATATATATATATATAGTATTCCGGTCGAGCCCATGTCGGTGAAGGGGCCCTGTCTCAATTCGTCGTGGACGACGTCCCGCCGAACGAGCACAGCCGTACCTCTGTACGGCCTCCCGCTCGGCGACACCTCGTCCCTCCGATACGCGACGTAATTCGGTAGCCGGAGGCTCTGCGTCGGCCTCAGCCAATTCTCGCCCAGCAGGATGACATGTAAGTCATACTGCTGAGCGAGCAGCCGAAGACTGTCGCTCTTGCCTCCTATACCTCCGGGGTTCCAGTAAGCGACCCTGAGCTTGTCACGATTCATCACTGGCTCTCCGTTGGTTGGCTCCGTGCGTGTGTGATTTGCGCCCAGATGCGCGGGTCCCTGAGCACCGTGGACAGCTCGTCTTTCACGACCCCCTCAGCTCCTCCCTGACGATCTCTCGGATTAGCTCCCTGAGATTGTCAACGTGGACCCTGGGCTCGTCGCGTTGACGCTGCTCCCCTTCCGAGCGCCTCGGTTCCCGCGCAGGTGGGGGGACTGATGTCCGTGGTGTGTGTGGGGTGAGTCGGTGCGCGTGATGGTGAGCGTGCGTGTTCCAGGTACTCCATGGGTAAAAAATATGTCCATATGCTGTGTTATAAGAAAGTAGGCACTGTTGAAAACAACATAAATTCATGCGCGTAAGGTTAGCTTTAAAAACTCGCATGTTGCAAAGATAAAGAAATAAATTTAAATTATGCGCTTCTTTCAAATATGTAAAATCGTCTAAAAATCTTAGACTTTAGTATGAAATCGAGTATCTTGTACTTTTGTAAATACTGTTATGTGACCCCACTATTTGAGTATAATAAATAACGGCATTTCTATATAAAATCGCTATCCCTAGGTAGGGTTATCAAGAGTAATAAAATTTGAAGCTAGTCTACATAATGGTCCATGGCAACAGCCACATTCAATGTTATTGTCCATGATACAGTAAGCTTCTTTATAGAGCATATTTTTAAAAGAGATTCTATGAACTTCACATCGGTGTTCTTGATGGACATTAATATGTTTTTTTTTACATTTTTTATAGCCTACATTTATTAAAATACAGAATTATTTGATAACAGGCCATGTCGTTCATATAAAACCGCCACAATGAACGTTTGACGAGCTTTGTTGAAAGTTTTAGTGCCGTGCACAACGGTCGAGATGGCATAGCAGATGTGATTGTGTAATGGAGGATAGCACATCTACATATTCTAGTTCTACAGGATAAAGGCTATAGGAACAACGAAGTAGGGGTGCTAAGAATCTCTGGGCTACGGATCGCTACCACCGATTTGACCCGACTACGTATAACGGACGAACGCTTCGACTAGATAACCACTTGGTGGAGCTGGAAGTGGAACTGCCAAAAAACCGATGGCACGTTATGGGGTTATGTGAAGTCAGAAGGCAAGATGAAGACACCATGACTAAGCCATCGGGTCAACTATTCCACTTCAGGGAAGATAACACTCCATCATAAGGTGGCGTGGGATTCCTAGTGAATAAATCCCACGTAGGCATCTTCGTAAAAATCTCTAGTGTGTCGAGTAAGGTGGCGTATCTCGTACTTAAAATCACTAAGAGCTAAAGCCTCAAAGTGATACCAGTACCAACCTCTACAAATTCAGTTGACGATGTGAAGGCAACTTATGAACATGTCTCAATGGCATTACATAACACCTGTAAGGCCCACTTTAATGCCAAAGTAGAAATACGAAATGGTAACGAATCGAGTCTGGGACCACATGGAGTCGGAAGTCGAAATCGCAGGGGCCAAATGCTGGTAAACTTCCTCGAGAAACAGGATCTCTTCCTAATGAACTCTTATTTGAAGAAGAGGCCCCTTAGGAAGTGGATATTGTAGACTCCCGATACTGGGACAAGGAACAAGACTGAGTTTACTGGCGGAGCGAAAGCATATACTTATGGACGTCTTCGTGATCAACAGGCTCGAACGGGAAGTGATCGTCTATTGGTTAGGGGCTCTCTCAATATAGGCTTTCGGTGCGAGTTTGCGGCGCGATGCCCTAGATACGTCGGAAACTGCAATGGTAATTGATGAGGCTATGAGTGGTGTAAATGGTTACATGCGGGGCGTGGGTGAAGGATACTATAGGAGTACGTATACGAGCAGGAAAGCTAAACTCTTGGATGAGACGTTTGGACTTATGAGGGAACGCAGAGCACACGAAGACGTCACGTCTGCCGATTTCAAGCTCAAGATATATATATATATATATTTATTTATTTTTTTCATAGTACATTTTTAGGGTTTTAGTCTACCTCTCCCACGGTGACTGGCCGGGTTAGGAGTTCGTGGGAAGGAGGAAGAAGGTAAGTTAGTTTTTTTCCTTGATCTTGGTGTTCATTGCTTCCAGAAGGTTAGGGAGCGGTATTTAATTATGAAGATCGCAGAATATTCATAATGTTTAGAAAATTATATTTCTTGGACATTATAGGGAAAACCCCCTCTTCGCTACTGTGCACTGTACTACTTATTATTGTAAGATTTAGGAGACTCTGAGATAAATCTTTTGGTAAAATTTTTTCCTGAGATTTTAATTTTAAAATTTCGTCGTGGTGGTTAACTACATCTTCTCCTGATAAGCGCTTCCTTTCGAACTCATAAGTTAATAAGTTCGTTGCGTTTTCGTAGAATAATCGACGAATAATCTTCCTTAATATACATGTCCATATTTGACAAATACTTTTAAGATTGATTTAAGATTTGTATTCTTTCTCTTGCTGTGCTTATCGTAACAACTACAGGTCTTATTCTATAGTTCTCTTCTCTCTTCTGACAACCGTTTTAGTTTCCAATTATTGGGATTCAATCTACACTTTTGTGCTAATAACTTTCAGGACTTAGTGGAGCAGATTTTCATATTTTTCTCTACTTCCGCTAAACAAATATAATAATATTTTTCTTTCTCATTTGTTTACCTATAAAGTAGATTGTTATCTGCTGTGTATATTTTTTTTTCTATTGTACATGTTTTTCCGATATTATTAAATTTTCCCGCTATAGCCCGCTTTATATTCTTCTTCCATATCTTGTACCGTGCTTTTATGGAGTGAGATCATATTGTATATTTTGTAATATTCCCATCGTGTCTTTCATTATTGAATATCAAAACTTACTTTCAGCCACCTCCAGTGACAATTAGCTCAACTACTATCAAAGGTATCGAAATGGTTTAGAAGAGATTCCACTAGTCGCTTAGAAGTAGCGTTGTTTGCGATCCGCAAGTCAAAACAAAATGATTTGTATTTAATACAATATTGGCTCAAACTTAGTTTACAGTTTACTTTTCGTTAAGTTATCGTCTTGGCTGACCCTGTTTTTGTGTTTTCATATCCTTCTAAATGTATTTTAATTATTATCTGACCTGTTCTTGTTTTATCCGTCATGTTTTCCCTCCCTTGCTTTCAATTACAGATTCGGGTTTTCCAGACATAAACAATAAGAAGCTTAATGTTTCCCGGCTTCTTCGCACTGTTTAGCAATTTTTAATGCCAAAAAATAACTTTTTATAATTTTAAATTAAAAACGTCTAAAGAGCCGATGTCACTTGCATAGTTGTACCTACCCTCTTATCTAGAACGTATTAACCTACGGATAATATACCTGCTTTAAATGAATGTAGGAAATAAACGAATCGGCATAGTAATTGTATTGATGTTCACGGGCGTCGGTACTCGTAAAAAGGCTCCGATTGCTCGTTTGCCGCCCTATTGTATAAAAATTGAAAAGAAAGAGGGTAACCCATCTGCGTAGCCTCATGATTTTTGTTTGTCCTTATTCGTTAAAATACTTCAACTGCTTATTTTAACAATATAAGATTAATTTCATTATACGGTATAGAAATTACTATCAAAGGGTACATATGATATCTCAACAATATAAGAAAAAAATATTTCCCAGTACCCTATTTAAGTGGCTACGTTGGAAAATGTAACAGGCGTAATAAAAATTAAATGTCAACTCGTTGGCTGCCTAGGGGAACTCGTAACACTGAACTCGGCTGAAAAATATTGAAGTCTTCGCTTCGTCTCTATTACTCTGACTTTATTGCAATTAAATAAAGATATGGAAATCTTTGCCCATCTTTGATATTCACTTTCACATTGTTACATGCGACACAAACACAAACACACTTACGACTATAGTAAATCACGACTTAACACGATAGTAAAGAATTCGATTTTTAATCAAAACACACAACCAATAATTATAAGGAGTGCCTTGTTGGTCTACATAACATTCAAACTATACGTCTCAATGTTATGTCTTAAGTTCAAATCGCAATTCTTCCCCTTACCTATAGTAATGTGAAGTCTCCCAGTGACGGATGACTTCATGGTTTTTAGAAAAAATAAAAACTACTATTCAAAATAAAATTTTATTTACGATTCTTACTTATTACAGATTTACTTAGTTAAAGTCAACAAATCAACAAATTGTATATGTGTCATATGTCATCAATCATATACACGGTGTGTTAAAAAAGTAACGTGAATTTTATGTATTTAAAAAAAATATTTATTTATTTCATATATTCATTTTGTCCCCTACAAAGCACTTCAGAAAAATATTCTTTTGTATCTTGTTCAGCTCAATTGTTATTCAAGATATGAAGGCACAACATCTTTACAATAAAACTACTCTTACGGAGATTGTTTAACTAGCCCTTATTTTAAGCCGCCAAAGAAGGCAGTAACTTAGTCAGTCAATTTTAAAATTCGAAACATTAATCGAACGTTCAAATGTCAAACGGAACAATACTTCGACCTTCGAAACAAACTCTAACCAATCTCGTTTACTTGTCAATCTGTATAAACAATGTTTTGATAATAATACTACGAAGGTTTAGGAATTAGGTTTAAATTTTGCTGTTATGCCACGTAATAACCCGTTTGAAGAAATGATTACCAATGTAGGGATTGCCTCTATAAAAATAATATTCAGAAGGAAGATTCGGAGGCCATAAGGTAAGATATATCGTCAGTTTTACACGAAGCTCCATACCAAAATCAAATATTACTTTTGAAAAATACAAAGCGCGGATAATGGTAATGCAGTATTACAGGTGGTAATAATTGATACGACAGATTGCAGTGACAAAATTAAACGCCCTCTACCGAATGAGTTCACTTAAGAAAATGTCCCACCAACCCATCTAACTAGCAGCGTTGTAAAAAATACTACTGGTCTCCTTAAAAAAACATGTCCAGGCTCAATGAGTCGGCTCATTGAGCCTGGACGTTAAAAATCTAATTCCTTCACGTTTAAAACTGCAAAAATCTATGGGTTGCCGAAAATACACAAGACAGGCGCTTCACTACGTCCAATAGTGAGCCAAATTGATTTACCTACTTATAAATTGGCTCAACATTACACATTAGCCCTTCGAGCTTCACCAATAACGCCAAGGTTCCACAAGAGGTTTGTTGATGATACTCGCACAATTTTACCTAAGGATAAAGTAACCATATTCTTTAACCGTCTAAGTAGTATAAACTCTGTAATTCAATTTACAATTGAGTTAGTGGCAAATAAATATTTCATTGTTTATTTTCTTAGGTGTTTTAATCAACGGTAATCCGAACAACTACTTCGGTCCCACTGCTTTTAGGAAGCATACCCATACAGATAGGTATACACATAGGTACAGATACACGGCAGTTCTCATCACCATCCAACACAGTTATGTGGATAAATCCTTGCTTCAGAGAACACAAGACATCTGCGACAAGCAACACCTGGTTACCAAACTTCAACATTTAAAGCAAGTTCTGCGAGATAACAGGCTTCGGGTTCCCTTCTGCTCCACAGAAGCCAAGGGTGACCAGCCATCGTAGTGCGCTTATCTGCAATGTTACCATATTTAAAAGAGGTAACTGACAAGATATATTCTCAAGCAAGCTTCAATACAAACTTACTTTAAGTCACCAAAGGAAGTTAGTCAGTTCTTACCATCACTGAAATGCCATATCCCTCTACAAGATGCAGGAATCCACAAGCTAGATTGTGACTGTGACTCTATTATGTAGAGAATAATAAAAGACCTATGAAAACTCGTGTTAAAGAACATATAGCAGATGAGAAACACCGGCGTTTTACAAAATCTGCGGTCTGTCAGCATGCTGGAGTTTGTCCGTGCCATCGTAACATTTGATTTGATAAAGCGCAAACCCTCACTAGATAACACCGATTCCGTCTAAGGTTGATCCGTGAGCCTACTAAAATAGAAAAACCATCCAAATTTCAGTAGAGAAGATGGCTGGGGTCTTCTCTCCTCTTGGGACTCAGTGGTAAACAGAATCAAATCAAAAACTAAACATAACACCGCAAGACAGCAAGATATAATAAGTAACGTTTGCGTTAATCGCAACAACCAAATAGGTATAATTCTTCGGGTATTTTTATTATTTAATTTGTGACATTAGTATGGCTATTAATTTGATAGACCGAACAATAATGTTTCAGTTTGAATAATATATGCCACGTTTGAAAGTTGGATGTTAAATTCTATTTAATTGTAAATGAGTATATATATTGTCTGATTTTGGTTGGCTCATGAAGCCAAGAGAAAGGTACGGAATCTTATTGATTATGTGTTCCTTTTCAGAGCTCTACTCTTTTTCTTTTTTCCATTTCTTATTACATTGCAATTTAATATTCCTCAAATATGGAATTTGGGAATTGAAGGACAATCTGTGAAAGTTACTGTCTTGGAACCATCCAAGTTGCAGCAGGGAATCTCGGACAACTGCCAGATAAGGCTGCATACTCTCACTTTTTACTAACCCTAATTTAAAACTGTATTGATTCCGTTACTATTCTTGTACTATTTAAAGTTTGTTCGAGATTGTGAATGTGGAGAGACCGTGATTAAATAATTGTATTTAAAGACCAACTAAACCTTTAACAGTCCCAGAACCCCCTGTTAGTACCTCCTATTGAATATAATTAAAATTGTAACATGTGACCACAGATTTCTTAGCTTTGACAAGAGATGGATGAGAGTAGCCTGTCATTAAAATATTCCTTATACCAGCATTGGCTGATAAACACTAATAATAATTATTAGTGTTTATCAGGCATCATAATGGCAAGAATTTCCAAGTATTTCTAGCAAAATATTTCAACTTGAATCTATATACAAGTCAAAACATTTTTAATTTATCAGATGCTGGGGTTACTGCTTCATGAGTGAAAAGCTGAAAGACTGAGACAAGGATAAGAATAGAGCAAAATTATGGGTAATACACACTTGTAGTGCCATCTTCCATATGAAAATAATTTTCTTTATTTGAACTTTATCCGATCAACATAGTATTGATATACAATAACATACATTTTCGCCATAATTAAGAAACATGATGTCGGATTATTAATTCATTCCTTTACATACCCCATGAAGGTTGACACAACAAGTGGCGAACTAGTCAATATCTTCACATCTATTACTATTTCCTTTTATTAGAAATAGCAACAGCTTACTTCACGCCAATTGTCTAATGAGGAGGCCATTTATCTATCTATAATACTAACGCACCGGTTGCGAAGAGTCTTGTTGTAGAAATAGCGAATAACCAGATAAGGTATGCACAAGTATCGACAAACCAGGTGGTTGTCTGAATATGCGAGCAGTGTTGAATCGGAATGCATTAACTTTGTTGTTTCTATGTGATATATAGATACGAATTGACTGTTTATACTGTAATACATATCGTACACACTGATTTTTATTTTTTTATAGTATAAGGGGACAAATGAGAAATCAAAGCCTTTAACAACTACTGACGCCTGTAAACATCAGCATATTTACTATGCATATACATGTTTTCCCTTTCACCTCCTTCCAATGGGCCATGAGCTACTCGAAAAGCGCACGAGATGTGACACCGAAGATGTCACTTTACGCTGGTATCGTGTGAGCAAGAAGTACCCCCACTGTCGTACCAGCCCGGTTTTAGAGGTCGCCTGCATAGGATGGCGTTATGTGACCTGCCAGAATGTCCTTGCGGTCATGAAGCTGAAACCGGGGACCATGTACTGTGGGAATGTGACTTGTACAAAAACGAGCAAAATGTCATGTTGGACGGCATCCGACGGGCGATAGTGGGCCCA
>JAFELO010000317.1:18909-50178 GCA_017140195.1 Eumaeus atala | reverse complement strand
TGTAACCGGGGACCATGTACTGTGGGAATGTGACTTGTACAAAAACGAGCAAAATGTCATGTTGGACGGCATCCGACGGGCGACAGTGGGCCCAGACCAGGATTTGGTCGCAACGGAACAAGAGTTTTAGGCAATCGAGGACATTTGCGCATACATGGCACGCGACGAGGAAGGATAGGTAAAGACGTAGATGCTTCGAGATAATCAGGATGGACGAGGCCCATGACAACTTCTGTTTCTATTGTGTCAGGCCCCGACAAGAGGAGAATGAAATAACGAGGAGATACTTAATTAATGTGTAGGAAATCAGGAACTGCATGTTGGGTAACAGAACCGGTGGACTAACCCCCTTACATCTCCCGTGATTCGTTCCGTATACCGAGTAGTTGGTAGGAGCTTGGCTGGAGGCGGGTAAGTGTCGTATTACTAAAACACTATAATGTCTTAAACATCACAACATGAGTAAATGTTCCCTGGTAAGTTTATGTCCACAAGGTAAAAATTAAACTAAAACCTTTTGGTTGTTGAGTGACACATTATTTGTTATATCACGTATGAAGAAAATTTTTATCATTAATTGCATAAAAATAATGCTGTAAATATTTTACTTTGTTATGTGATACATTTCAATTCCCAATTTATTTTAAATTTACTTTAATATTACCTTGTCTATTAACTACATAAGGTTAAGGTTAGAGGGTACTTTATAAATATATCTACGTAATCAAGTAAATTTTGAGCTTAAATAATATATTAGAGAAATTGATTATTTTATGAAATGATAGACTAGCCTTAATTCCACTTCGCGCTCTTATCGCAGGTAGCACCGAAGCACACAGGGTGGAAGAGGGGAGGGGTTTAACTGCTTCCCTAGGACCAAGTTATTGCCTCCACATGTCGCTGTAATTTACCAAAAATCCTCTTAGACTTCTTTTACGGTGACACAATTCATACAATATGCAGGGATATTCTATATGTCCAATGAATCGAAAGTACGGAATAAGAAGGGTGTCAAAACAATGTGCTTTCTTGATAAATTCACTCATATTAATTGCACACTGACTTCCGTAGTTACACCATTGTGTAAATAAAAAACATATTAGACCAGTCAGGTTTTATTTGACGAAATGTAGCACGAGCGTATGCCACTATCGATTAAAAACCACAGCTTGAGCGTTCTAGCCGGTAACCGATTTACGATAGTTCTTCATCGTGAAAGATCGCTTAGAGCAACTTTGACAACGTCGGAGCCTTAACGGAGGTCAGGTTCCCGGCCTGAGTACATGCACCCCACGCGCCTTCACTGGCACTGGATGCATGGGGCTCGCGGCACATTTTATATGGCCGAATACTCACAAAAACCACCGCATGTACACCAGCCGCCTTTAGTGAGGTGCTCCGGAACAGCAAATCACCAGGGCACCGTAACGGCTAGTCACCGAAGGGGCCGACACCACCTCCACATGTGTTGTCCCGCACTACGGACAACCGTACCTGCTTTGAGAGAATGCGATGGGGCGTGGTCCCATCCTTGCCCCTTGCCACGTGCGCAAAGGCTTCGCCAACTTTTGCTCTTTTGTCCCATCTTCTTATAAGAGGAGAGGAGGTAGAGCTGCTCTTTGTACGAGCGGCTCCACCTCCTGCTTTTTAGTCCCCCCCTCCTTATGTCTCGTATCACCCCAGGCTACTGAGCCCCACCGCCACGACAAGGCGTGAACCAAGTTGGGGACAAACACTTTTCCTGGCGTAGCCTAGCATGACACACACTGACGGCGGACTGAAGAATATAACAAATGGGAGCTGGTAGGTAGTATATCCTTTGAGATTGTTAAATCCTTTAAGATTAAGTTTTTTTACGACTACCGACGCCCATGAACATCCACATAATTACTATGCCGATGCGTTGCCTTCCTTTGCCCCCTCCCCCAATGGGCCACCGGCTACCCTCAAACCGCACGAAACGCTACACTAAAGATGTCACTTTACGGGGATATTATATGAGTGAGAGGTGTCTCCCCGTTCGTGCCGGCTCAATTCAGTTGCATAAGGGGATATAGTGATTTGGACTATGCATGGCACTACCTCCTCCCATGCAGCATGGCAAAACCAGTTCCTAGAAAAGTTTAAGGTAGATCTCCTAAAAGGTAATTTACTTGAAGTATCCTAACGTTATAAAACCGTAAAGTTTGCTGTTTTTTGAACAAGCTAACATCTTGTACTACTAGTCCAATCTGAAACGTTCTTCGAAAAGCGAATGATAGCCCATTTATCTGGGTAGGCTACATGTTATACAAATATGATATTCCGACAAGAATATGCGAAGAACAGGGAAAGAACCCGCTAGTGTGATAATACACAGATATCATTACATATGTACGAGTATGTTGCGGAATAGGACGGCATAGACTTCACGACCATATGAAATTTTTTATTTCATCAAAGAGTCAGAAGAATTACGATGGTGCTGTAATCCTGAAGAAACAAGCAGTGGTAAAAATGTGGTGAAATAAGACTGTTAAAGAAATGAGTATGCTTTAGACTACGCAACCGAAGTTAAACCTATCTCTGTATTAGTAATATACGAAAGTACATACATGACCCTATTTCTTTATACTTTCACTACCTCATATCTTCCTCTAAAGTTTAGTCTTAGTTTTCGTAATGCTCTTGTCGCACGTTCACAAGCTTACTCCCCAAAACTAGCATACGTAAATAATATAAGTTTTTCTTCAATCATTCTTCACGCCCCCGCACCTTGGTTTTTAGGTATATTTTACCTGCATAATACAATATTGTTACTAAGCGATGAGTAGGCATAGACACATTCGAATAATGTTTTCGTAACGATTACAACAAAATTTTGTACAGTAAACCTGTCTCAGCATCTTTTAAAATTTGATCTCGGGTTTAGCCACTTTGTACTTTTGTACATTTATGCAAAATATATGATAAAATAACAGCAACAACAACAACAAATAACCACGCCCTATTCCCTAACGGGGTAGGTAGAGAGAACTATGCGCCACATGTCACGATCCTTATATACCTGCCTTGCCTCTTCCACTGATGTTCCGGGGCGTCTCACCAAGGGCGGCACTGATGGCACTCGCGGTGCTTTTTGTGGGTATTCAGCACCGCGAGTTCCACACACCACCGGAACCCACCCAGGGCCAGTAAAGGCGCGTAATTGCTTTTCCCCGCGTCAACAGAAAAAAGTTAGGGGGGGGGGGGGGAAATATTAAGATACGGAACAATATGATTATTCTGCAAATCCGTGCTTGTATTTTGTGATTATATATGCTTGTATATGTTCGCTATGCTTGAAGTAAACAATAATAATAAATAAAAATGAACAACAAATTCATTTACAATGGTTTTCCTTTATATACCCACACTTTAAAATTATCCTTGTCCCGACGTTACTTCTCTTTCAAGTCGGACCTCAAATCTATTTCTACAATAAATTCAAACGCTTGTACGTATCTTTGTTATTTTTCGAAACAAAGTTACGGAACTAATACATTTGAAATTTGGCACAGGTCCCAATAAAAATTTGGAATAAATATATTATTATATAAGGAAAAAAATAGTAATAGGGCAGAATTAGCTATAGCATGTAGATTAAAATACATGCTGTTGTAATTTAATTTCTGGAGGTCTGGGCTGGCGTGAGAGGTTTGCCTGCGCGGCCTTACTGACATGGCAGAAAAATCACTCAATTGGCTGTTTCGTGATTGTCTGTTCATACACTTCAATATCACAGATACCATGATTTCCGGGTTTTAAATTATAGACATTAAAAAACGATACATCTTATTAAAAGAGCGAACGGATACAAAAGATGACGTAAATTTATACTTTTCTACTGGTTCTGTTAAACACTGATATCCAGATATAATGCATGGACTAAGTTGTTGATCCCTGACCCAGATACATGTATTGATTTCTTGTTTATTTTACAAGCTTCACATCAAATCAATCAAAAGTCTTGCAGGTTACTGTCTTCCTCGTGGTCTGGTGGTAGGCAACCACAATCGTGTGGTTCGAGTCCGGGTCGAACCAAAATGTTATTGTGATTTTTTTATTTTACCACCACCGTGCCTTGACATCTGTTTTGTGTCTTCCTCTATTTGCCTCTGGTAGAGTCAAATTGCCCTTCCACCGCAGAGAGAAGGAACAGGGAGAGCTCTTGTGCCAGGTGCACAACCTTGTGCCCTATAATATGTCCTACGAATTTGGATAGTCTCTATTGTGAATGAATAAATGAAATATACTTTATTGTGCACATAAATCAATAAAAAAATATATATTGACAATACCACATAACAACAATAATACATACATATTTATATATATATATATATATAGATATGTATATATAGATGTAGCAATTACACTGCAATGAAGTCAACTGGAGCATAGTCCTAGGAATAACATTTTATTAATTTTCTAAATGTGGTTAAACTGTTAGCCTGTTTTATATTCAAAGGCAAGGAATTCCACAATTTTATTGCTCTAATTGTAAAAGATATTTTATAAAATCGGCAATTATGAATAGAAGCCTATTCATAATAGTCGATATATAATGAATAACAATATATATTAATATGTAAATTTTGGGTAGAGCACAGTTCTCTGCATTCTAACGATAGAGACTCAATTTTTTATTTTAAATACGTAGGGGTTTTATTATCATGCAAGATGTCGTAAAGATAAGGACGAGTTTACTCTTGGTAATCGTCTGTATATAAATGGTAAAAAGACTATAACGGTTTAGTAATATTGTTTATAAATAGAGCAAAGAGAAGAGGAGACAAGACACCACCTTGAGGAACTCCAGTAGAGTTATCAGCCCAGGTTGAGAATTTGTCATCAATATTAACTCTCTGCCTTCGGCACCCAAGAAGCAGCGGAACCAATTTACTGCTGTCGGTTATCACCGAATACACTAATTTCAGTTAATCTATCGATTAACTGAAATTAGTATATTTATGAGTACGTATTGTATTGACAGCATTGCTAAAATCAAGTAAAGTCAGCACTGTTAGTTGTTTACGATCTATGCGTAAGCGAATGTCGTCGGTTACTTTGGTAAGAGGCAGTAGTGGTACCATGAACATGGCGGAAACGGGATTGGAACGAATTCAGGATATTATTTTTATTAATGCAAAATGTGAGTTGCTCGTGAACTAAACGCTCCAATACTTTGGAAAGGAAAGGCAAAACTGAAATTGGATGGTAGTCAGCAAAGGAAGTAGGGTTGGATTTTTCTGGAAAAGTGTAATCCCTTTACCATATAATTATCGGCGTCTTTCCACATAGCAGGGAAGACGTTATAATGAAGCGAGTAGTTAAATATATGAGACTATCAGCACCTACGGCATTCAAAGGTATCGATAGAACGCGCCTTTTAACATCGCCGACAAATAATAGATTGAAAGAAAAAGGAGGAACATCTGGAGGCGGAAGACTAGCAAGGAAACTTAGAGTAAAAGATTTAGTACCAGCATTAATTTGAATTGGTGGAGATGTAAAGTAGTAATTTAAAAAGTTCAAATTAACTGAACTAGTATCTGTTAAATCGATATTTTTCCCAAATCCAAGAGTTTTTTGGAACTTCCAAGCTTTGGTAGGGCCACTATTTTCAACCGATAAATGAATATAGCGATATTGGGCATCCCTGCATATTGTACTATAACGATTCCGCAGTTTAATGTATTGCTCGCGGTGCTCATCTGAATTAGTTTTTTGAATTTTGCTTTGGCTTCATGTTTTTTCTGGATACCAGCTTTAATGTCTTCAGTGAGCCAGGGAGCTGGTAAATGTTTTATTTTAATTAGTCAAATTGGTGCATGTCTATCAAAAAGCAGATGAAATTTAGAATAAAACATGTCTAAGTTATTATCAATGCAATTAGAAACAAATACAGGGGACCAGTCGATATCTTCAAAGTCTTTTGAGAGTTTGTCTAAATTCATATTGGCAAAATTACGGTTTAAAATAATATTTCGATTGTCTTTTGGGGCTTATAAAATAAGATAGGAAAATAATATCGTGATAAGAGAAAATTCCATCTACACATTGACTTTGAAATAAAAGTAGGAGAGGAGACTAGTATAAGGTCAAGTAAAGAAGGCGTACAATTAGGCAAGTAATGTGTAGCTTTGAGAGGAAGTATGTATAAGAGGAGAGGATTATATTGTAACCACTCGTAATTGATTCCAACTTTTCCGATCTATTGTAACTTTTAAGCATACATGTGTTAAAATCGCACATAAATATAGCGTAAGACTATGAAGGAGTAATAATTTCTAGTAAATTTTCGAAGGGTGAAAAATAATCTACATTTTAGGGCGGACTATAAAAAAACACCTAAAAGGATCTTTGCATGCGATAATAACACTTCGATTATGAGATGCTCTGCTGCATCAGTAGACGGAGGCTGAGGTGATGAACTAATAAATGAAAAGGGTATGTGCACGTACGTAAGTAAATTGTAACACACCCACAACGCGGTTGACGCGATTGTTTCGAATTAATTGGAAACCTGGCAAATTGTAACACGCGAAAGGCTGGCAAGGCCTAAGCCAGGATTCGGATACCAAAATAGCGTGAACACAATCCTAATCATCGAAAGAGTTAAGTAAAACTTAATCACAAAAGCGCAGATTTTCAACTGATACCTACCAGCGCCAAAAAGCGATTCCATAATAAAACACAATTTTATCATTAATATTGAATGGAATAAATACCATTACTACACAAAAAAGGAGAAGAAAAAAACGATAAAATAAATAAATGAAAACATAATCATGTTTGGTTATGCAACTAATGTGACAACAACCAAAAGCAATATTGCGAAATAGTAATTATTAAATCCAATAGCTATATTATCAAAAAAAATACTATGTTATATAATACATACAAACATATACCATATAACACAACAATAGTGCGGCTCTGTTTACACCTATAAATTGGACGCCAAAACTAATGATTAAGAAAAAATAAGAAGAAGACGGGTGATAGCCGCCATGAGTGAAATACGACACTGTTAACACTATTACTATTAGTATACTCGTATATGTAGATCTGCAGAAATATGTGCTAATAATGTGTGTAAATATTCCGAAGAAATTGGACCAGATTTCACTAAATGCTTACCTTTAATATATTTCAAACCTCTTACCCGATCATTTCTAGTCTTTTAATATTCAAATACTCTTCATATACAAATTTAAACTAAGAGATACGAGTATTTCGACTGTCAAAGTACTTTCATATGAAGGCTTTTATAAAGGACAGTAGAAATTAAATTACTAGGGGTAAGGTCCCTTTTGTTAGCAAAAGCAACATAACGCAGGCTTACTTGTTCATCATACATGGTCTTTTGGAATTGATTTCGGGTCAGTTCACCGGAACGGATTATAAAAAGCAATATTAGATTCTAAAACCGGTTTATGAAGGTTAGAGAGATAATGAAAATGTAACGAGATAAGTATTAATGTTCATATAAAAAGTAAAGACAATATTATAGTATGGGAGGACATACAGGCAATCATCATCAAGATTATGCCGATGCGCTGCCAACCTATTCACGCCCCTAATGGGCCACCGGCTACTCAAATACCGCACGAAACGAGATACCGTAGGTTTCACTTTACGGCAGTATTAAGTAAGCGAGGGGTACCTCCCCGGTCCTGCCGGCCCCATTCCGTTGCCTAATGGGATGTAGAGTCATGCACTAAACTTGCTACTACCTAATCCTATGCTGCATGGGACTACCTCATACAAAAAATATTATAATTTAATTATTATTACCAGCCAAGAGATAAACCGTCTCGAATATTTCTGTGAAATTCAATTGCTTTGTAAATGCTTAGTAACTGTTATCCAGCTGGTATGGAGATGCAACTCTCACCATTATTCTATCATATTATACCTCCTTGAAACCACAAAAATTTAGTGTTCAATATTAACAAATCTATCATAGAACTAATCTCTGACTTAAGAATGTGTTATGGCCTGTTTTGTGTAAACAATTTGCAAATGATGCGGATATGTTCTATTAAAATCTTGAGCGATCGCCAATAATGTTTTGGAGTATAATATTTAAGGAATCAGCGAGTTACGAGAAAAAAAATTGCAATTATTAGCCATTATTCAATACGCGAACTTAGTTTGAGATAATCTATTACACTTTTTACATATTATTCTATACTTCAGAGGCTATCTATAGACGGATATTTTCTTACCTGACGATCAACATGAGGAGGAGAAGAGGACAGCGCATCCACATGACAATAATGATATAAAAACCTGCTTTTTTCTCATTTCATCAATAAAGATATTATAAATAAATTGAATGCCTCGTGTTCCAGTTTCCACTCCAGTTCCAGCCACAGCCGTGTGGCCCCAGGTTCGGGTCCCGGGTCGGACCAAAGGGTTATTGAGCCAACAGTAATAGGTCCATCCGACAAGGATATTTCAGGATTCAGAAGAAAATGAGGGCAAGGCATGGGCATAGTAATTATGCTGACGTTCTTGGGCGACGGTAGTCGTAGAAGGCCTCCGAATGCTCGTCCTCCTTATACCTCCGTCGAGCCTATACTATACACAAAAACTATTTATCAGATCAATAGTTTCTACGCTTGTAGTAGCTGGAAAGGGGCTTTCACCTAGAAGTATTATTCTTATGTTCCTTCAAAAATAGTCTACTTTCCGATGCGTACGTATCTCAAATCTTTTTAAAATTAATGCAATTAATGTAAAAAAATGTATAAAATAAGTTGTGGCCATGTTTCTTATGAGTTAGTATGTATTTTTATTACTCATATATTATAAGCAGGCAAACAAGAGATATGTGAGTTTCAGGTGGAACATTTGAGGGACAACAGGCCCTATGGGAGTCGTTAAGCATTGAAAAGATGACTGCTCGTTTTAAATTGATGTTGATGAATCAATAAGTATTGTAGTAATGTGCACAATTAGATCAGGGTCCGAATTTCAGAGTGACATCAAGCTAGCTCTGATCTCATCATCACACAGAGATGCCTACTAACTACTTACTACTGACTTGGCAAACGAGTTCCATTGTTACTTTGTGTATATGTCGTAGTCGAGCTGTATAAATCGCCACAATCGGTTGAGCGTTGGCTCGCCATAACAAAACGTTCATGTATATAAAAGGGCTAGCCTTAATGTAATACGACGATTTATACAATCCGACTACGGCACATGTATAGTATATCTACACTGGTATACACAAAAATACAGCGAATAAAGATGTCAATAACGTATTTATAAGCGCAGCGCGGCGACCAATCTAGAACATGGTCGAGTGTAGGGTGTGTCTTGTCGTGTGTGACGGCGCCGGACAAGTGCTGTGCTTTAAATCGGGCTCGAGATATTCTCAGTAAACGACTAATGGTGGTGTAAATACAAACTCAAGCGGACATGTTGTTGCAACACATTAAATCTTTATCTATAAAACGTATAGTGTCATTATTTAGGGACATGTAACAGAGGTATTATATTTAGCAGTTCAACCTTTAATGCGCGTGGTAAATAGAAAACAAAGAATGTAACAGTCATGGAGCAGTCCAGCGTAACAGTAGTGTGTCCATTCCTCTTCAAAATTATGTCGTTGACTGAAGGAGTAAACTTCATTCGTGGGTCGGCGTTTACACCTACAGTTTTTAAGTGAGGCCACTTTTTTGTTCGTTGACGACGTTCTAAACATTAGTATTCAGTTCTAGGACTCACTCGCATGTATATATATATATATAACCTATTTTCGATAAATGGACTATTCAACACAAAAATAATATTAACATTTCGGCCTTGTTGTTTCAAACATTCAAACAAACAAAAATACTATTTAGCTTTATATTATTAGTATAGATAGCATAATAAAGAACAAGTTATAAATCACGGAAAGCAGTGTAATAGGTGTTCAGCTCTAGGGACTCTTTTTCTAAAACATCTTCACGCCAGATATCTTAAGGGTAAGCAGAGAGAACCGAGTGCCATAATTGACGATCCTTTCGTATGGACAAGTACTGCAAAGTCAATGTAGTGTATATAAAACAATAATTTGTAAAATATTTGCACCACCTCCCCTTACTTTCGTCATAAACAACAAATATTTATGTTTTCGTCTGTGTAGGACACGATCTTCGCTGCAAAACAGCCAGCTCATTAGATTAACAAAACTAATATTTTAAAAACATTGTCACAATTATGTTGTAACAATGACGTCAAAATTTTAAATGCTTTAATTTTCAACCTTGTAGTCATTAGTGTCGCGGCTACGTTCCGGGGCGTTGTAAAGTACTTTACTAGCTTTTGTCCAACTTGCGATGTTCGTATGTCAAATCTCGGGTGTCAAATTTGGCCTATTTTCCGTTATTTAATTGTGATGAAATTTGTTACACACTCGTAAGTTGATGGCACTGTGATGATATGTATCTAAGAAGTAGTTCCGTGCTGCATTGCAGTGACGACCTGGCTCAGTTGGTAATGTAGCGGTCAATCCTCGCGAGTTCGAATCCCGCCTAGGTCACTTTTTATGGAATAGGGGGCAAACGAGAAATCGGATCCTTTTTACGACTATGACGCCCATGAACATCAACATAACTACTGTGTGGATGCGTTGCCCTCCTTCCTCCCGAATGGGCTACCGGCCACTCACAAAGCGCACGAGACGCGACACTAAATATGTCACTTTATGGCGGCATTATGTGAGCGAGAGTTGAGGTACCTCTCGCTCACATAATCATGCCAGCCCGATTCCATTTTCATGGATGTTTATATGTGTATTATTTGTGTTTCTATGATAAAAACGTTAAACATGTAATATTTTTTAAATATATAAAAATCTTAAATATATTTCCGTTGTCACAGGACTGGGCGAACGCGTTGTAATACGTCCACAGATATTATTATTGTATTATTATTATTGCAGCCCAATTGGGTCGTCACAATCGGAAAGGTATCTCTCGCTTACATGACACCACCTAAAGTGATAGATATGTTGTCCTGTTTCGTATTGTATGTGAGTGATCGGCGCCCAATTAGAGGGGAGGAAATATGGAGGGCAACGTATCGGCATAATTATGCTGTATCATGTGAGCGAGAGTTACCTCCCCGGTCGTGCCTGTCCAATTCCGTTACATAGGTGGCTGTACTGTAGCCTAATGGGGGCGGGGCTTGAGACCTGTACCACCGTAGTGAAAACCGAAGTGCTTGTTTAATTTATTCTTACAAGGGCTTTAATGAAATCATAAGGCAGAGAACTAAATTATCCGATATCGTGCGACGGATAGGCTGGCTGGACTGGCAATTGACTGGTCACACCCTCTGAAGAACAGATGACAGGTGGGCCAGGTTCTGGATAGCAGGCCGCCGGGCTTAGGAAAACGAAATGTTGGTCGATCGTTCACCAGGTGAGAAAATGATCTCCGTGCAGTATCCGGTCCGGGATGGATGCGAATAGCAGGAGGTCGTTCGTCTTGGCGTTCATTGAGAGAGGCCTATGTCCAGTAGTGGACCGATAAGGGCTGACAATGAGGATAATGCTTTAAGCTTATATTATGATTAGTAGATATAATTCTAGGACAGTATATTTAACATTCGAATAACATTTTAAGAGTAAGGTATTCATCGATAAAGAGTGTTGTGCACTAAAGCCTATAGATATAGCCAAATGGTTTTTAATATTCAAGATATTTTAGGTGCGAAGTTCTCTATTGTTCTAACCTATTTTCACCCTTGCAACTCTAGATGACGACACAGTGAAATAATTTTTATTATTTACAGACAGAGAAAGCTTTAGTTTTTTTAAGAAAGAACGCTTCCACTTTATTTTCAGATAAAGAGTGCCAGGGCAGATGTCGACTTCGCCTGTCATCAATTCGAGCTAAAATGGTCAAGTCGTTTATTCCTGTTCTACCAAATATAACCCCAAATTTATAAATAGAAGGAAACCCTTCAAATGCTGAGGCTAATAGATTGCACCAAATTTGATAAAGTTATTTCATTTGATGCGTTCGTAATGGCTCGGCTAGTGCCAAGGTTTTTTATATGGAATTGTACTTAAGAAGCGGTAAAATAAACTTTAAGAAATATCCATTTTACGGAATATGCATTACCATGACAACATATTTTCCAAATGCAGACTTAAAATGTCTATAGGCGGCTCAACTGGGCTGGCTGATTTTTAATGTTGTATTTTAAAGTTTCGGAACTGACTACTTTTTATGGCTTTATTTAAAACCACAATATTATCCCTAATTATTGATACATATGAGGATGGTTCTTACCTGTAATTTAAAAGTTGAAAAACAGAAGAACAAAAGACAGAAGATTTTACGGTAGTATTATGTGAGCGAGAGGTACCTCCCCGGTCGTGCCGGCCCCATTCTGTTGCATAGGCGGATGTCGTGTCATGGACTATACAAGGAACTACCTGCTCCTATGCAGCATCGCACTACCTCTTCCTACCATAAATTCCTAAAATAAAACAAATGATAATACAGTTGTTACAGTACAACACAACGAGCGCAAACGTAAAATAACGTTAAAACAATAATAACTTTTCGATTCACGTTGTAATTGTATGAGGACAAGAGTAAAACGTAAGACGGCCGTTAGCGCACCGATTTATTGTAAGCAGCGTTACAGTGTGATACATGTCTACATACATATATATCAGTTCCCTCCTCTGTGTAGGTATAGCTATGGAATCTATATACTACGCTCACGCATGAACGTGTTGCCTTCAGCACGAAATCTCTACCCATTTCCAATTTGCTCACAATTGAAATTTAATATTGATTCATTGGAATTTGGAACACAAGTTTGTAGAATAACTTCGTTGGCTTGATGTATTTTGGCGAACAATCAAATTAAATGTTTAGTATCTCCGCGACATGTTTCTTCTCGTTTTAATAATGCCTGCTGGGAATATTGGAAATATTACTGATATAGATGTAGATATGTATGTAGTAGATATGTATCACACTGTAACGCTGCTTACAATAAATCAGTGCGCTAACAGCCGTCTTGCGTTTTACTCTTGTCCTCACATTTCTCAGTGGTGACGCTAACGTCACTACCTAACTGGAGTACCTAAGTAATACCCACGTGAAAATTACTAATTCAAAATGTCGGTTGTGTATATCAGCGTTTTGTCGAATTTTAAGCACAACGTTCAAGATTGAAAGACGTTCAGGAGTAGGATAGCCCAGTGGTTTATCGTGCGGGTGAGAGAGGAGGCTGCCGACACGGCCTCCCCCCGCCGACGACGAATGGGGGTGCGAAGGAGGCGCTATCTGCAGCGCCTTCAGTAGTGCCCATGTGTTCCGTATCGGGCCGGGATGGGAACCCGGTCCACTTCATCAAAGACGCGGCGTCGTGGTGACTGGTCATAGAGTAGCCGGATAGTCCCCGGGGAGGTGAAGTTTGGCCTTTTCGCCGAGGCCAGCTTGTCGCTGGAGGGGTCCTGTTGCCTGCAGATCCGGGACCCTCCACTAATAGCGGCGGAAGGCTCCCATAGGGGTTTAGTTGGTATTGCTACCCAATGGACGAGTCCAACATAGGTCTGGGGGTTTACCCGGGCTCCCAGGTATCATGCGTAAATGCAAAAAGTGGTTTATCGTGAACGACGTACATGCGATAAAAGATCCACAGGGGGTAAAAAAACGAGCGTTTTTATTTAACACACTCGCTGAAGATACATACAAATTGGCTTCCGCTCTCGCCTTGCCAAGGGACCTGCAAGATTTACGATACGAAGACATATTAAAACTTCTGGACGCTCACTTCTCGCCGAAACAAGTAGTCGAATACCACTTGAGAGAGGCTCAATTTTTATGCGGAAGTGCAATCGCCAACGGTGTCAGCGATACAGTGGGCATCGAGACTTTGTGGCCTTACAGCTTAGCAGCCTCAGCAAGCAGCTGTTCAAAGTGGCGACTCACGGTAAAAAGAGGGCGAACAAAGAAAGGTGTAAAGTATGCGGTTACTCGAATCATACAAGCGCGGAGTGTCGGTTCGCTATTTACACATGTAAAAAGTGCAATAGGCAAGAGCATTTACGCAAAATGTGTAGGTCTGTCAAGTACACACTTAACAGACCGCGCGGATGCAGTGAACGTGCGCAATTATGATGATGACAGTAAATGATACAATATCCCATCCTTAAAAGGCGAGCCATTAGTTCACACGGTGTATTTGAACGACGTTAACCTGTCCTTCGAGGTAGACAGCGGGTCGGCTGTGACAGTTATACCTAAGGGCACCTACACGTTGCACTTTTCAAAAGTGCCATTATTAAACATCAACAAATAGAAATAAAGGAATTGTTTTCCAAGCTCCATGGTGGAAAATATTTCACCAAGCTCGATTTACCAATGGCCTACAATCAATTTGTTCTCGGCGAGGAATCACAAAAGTATACATGCATCGTGGTCTCTTTGTTTTTTTTTTCCTTTATTTAGTCTTCGAAAATACAAAAGGTGGCTACCGCCATTATTTTCGTTGTGCGTAGGTTTCATCAATATTTGCACGGCCGCTGCTCACCGTTTGTTTTGCGTACTGACCATAAGCTGTTGTTGTCAATTTTTGGGCAAAATAAAGGAGTATCCGAGGTGTCGGCAAACCGATTGCAATTCTGCGCGCTGTTTTTAGGCAGTTACAATTATGTAATCGTGTACGTAAAAGTAAAGATAACAGCGCGGACTATCTATCCCGAGCGAGTTTGTCCGCGATCGCACCGATTACGTGCGGCTTGCTGTGGGCGGCTCATTGCCCATCACAACAAGCGACACTCAAACAAGTAATAAGATATATATCAGACGGTTGGACTCGGAAAATAACATATTATAGAATTAAACCGTATTTTTATTGCAAATTACAATTATCACACGAAAATGGATGCACCATGAGAGGACGCAATGTAGTGTTCCCTGAGGCCTTACAAAATCGTGTCTTAAAGGAATTGCACACGTCTAATTTAGTGATAGTGAAAACCAAGGCGGAAGCGAGGGCACGGTTGTTGTTCCCGGGGATAGACAAAGCCCTGGAGAGAGTTGTAGCCACGTGCGCCGTGTGCAACCAGCTGCGACCGCCTCTTCGGGCTCCTGTCACACCGTGGCCGCAACTTCTATGTGCCTTCCATTGCGTGCATATCGACTTTCTGGGACTCTTGAACGGCCACATGTATCTGGTGATTGTGGATTCGTATATAAAATGAGTGCAGTGATTGAAAAGATGTGGAAATTTATATCTACATTCGGTGTTCCTAATGCGTTGGTGTCGGATAAAGGTACATCTTTCGCTTCACATGAATTTGAAAATATCTGTACATTAAATGGCATCGCCCACTTAACATCGTCAGTAAGGGACATACCGAAATACACGTTAAGGTGATAAAAAAGGTGTTAAATCAAGTTTTCTAAGCGGTGTAAACATGAAGGACTTTAAGTTAAAGTTACTTCTGTACTTCTTCGATTACCGCAACTCGGTGCACACTCTCACCAATACCACACCGGCTCAGCTAGTGTTCGGTCGCTAACAGATCCGCGGCACCTCAGCCCTAGCGGAGCGATGGTACCCACGAGGTTTTAGTGGGTGTTCGGTTCATCCGTTAGCCATCGCATCTCACCCAGGACTGATGTGTGTGCATACACAAGTGCTGTGTGTTATACACTCAATAGTAATATATTTATTGATGCTTATGTCTACATGTCTACCTGTTCCGTCATGTTTTTCCGGCAAAACCCCTAGATCATTTTGATGAAATTGATAATACAAAAGTTAGGGACCCAAGGTAAAATATCATTTTTTTTTTGAACAAAATAATGTTTTTGTGAAAAAATATTCAAATTTCTAAAAAAATATTAAATGGCTTCGTAACACATTAGTGCTAGTGGCATTGGTCATACCCAGTTAAAGCTTCCCTAGAGTATGGTAATGTTAGGCGGATCAGGTTCGCATTGTAGAGCCTTTTCTTATCGGTACGAACGTTCTGATGTGGCGGTCTCGTTTAGATTAAAAATTAGTTATCATACTAAGGTAGATTAGTTTAATTTCCTTGTAAGAACCAATCTTTACTTCCATTTGATAAGTTGAGATAACGTTCCTCAAGATGGATTTAATTTACGCCACATCTATGAAACATCATCAGTCGGATAACGCTCACTGCCGGCACACATATACATCTGTAAAAAATGAACTAAAAAGCTGACTCGCTTGAAATGTTATAAAATAGAAAAGAAAAATAAATTACCAAAATATTTCGAAACGGTCATCGTATTAAAAGCACGGTGTATTGAAGTTGAAAATAAATTTTATTAAATATATTTAATTTAGGAAGAGGTAGTGCCGGTGTCATGGAATTGGGCTGGCACTACTGGGGAGGACCTCTCGCTCATATAATATTGCTGTAAAGTGAGATCTTTAGTGTCGCGTTTCATGCGGTCTGAGAGTAGCCGGTGGCCCAATGGGGGGAAGGAGGCAATGCATCGGCATTGTAACCATGTGGATGGTTCATGGGCATCAGTAGTCTTGAAAAGGTTCCGATTTTTCGTTTGCCCCCTATTCAAAAAAAAAATATCTATCAATATAACTTTATACAATGACATAATATGGTTGAATCGTTGCCAAGATTACGAGGGGTTAGCCAGCTCTTGCCACCGTCACATGAAACATCCGATAGAATAAACAACTTCTAGCATAAAGCATAATATTATTGTCAGTTAGCCGTATTCAATCCGACTAATCGTGGGCCCGCCACAAAACAAGACCTTTTTTTTTAAATGGCTAGCCGCAATCTCCGAAATCTGAAGACAATCCGAGTGCCACATATGTACACATTAGAAATGGTGTTAGTGACACAATATTGCGCATTTTAAATTTATTTAAATGTGGGAGTGGGAACTAACAACTGTTACAACTATTCTCGAAATAGACAGTATAAATAGCAGTCAAAAACCCTTGAAAGACATTTGGAAGCCGAACAATTATTTACTAAAATTGGAAACAGCAAAAAGTATTAGATGGATTGTTGTTCTAAATGAATTCTGAAACTAATGGCCAATTAAGACGTTCCGCTAAAGGGCCGTAAGCGGCCCAAACTATTTTAATTAAAGGTTTTTATACATCGGCGGTCACATCATCGAAGAATATTTCTACCAATAATATAAATTATTTCATTGAATGAAAATACGAGGTATCCAACGCTGGTCACCCTGTTACTATCAATAGCTGAATGCCTAGAAAAGATACTGTCTATTATCGACATACCCTTTTTGATTATTGTGCAAGTAATACAAGGAAGTAAGAATAGGATCGCAATATTTGTTAAGACATGAGCAGAGGGACGAATAAGAAGATACCAAAATGGCCAGAGACATTTAAGAACCAAATGTTGTGCATCAGAATAACTTAAACTTTCTGTTGTAATATGTTACTCCAGCTTAATTGGGAGCAGATGTTACCACAGATTAATTGGGAACAGATTTTGCTACTGTTTAATTGGTAGCAGATGTTATGGCAGCTTGACTCAAAGATACGATGTTATGAAGAACTGGATTTTTGGAAAAGGTAACGCCATGTTGTATAGGAGGAGGTAATGGGCACTACCAGGAAGTACCTCTCGCTCATTCGATACAGGATTTGATACCGCAAGAAACGTGATAGCGACGCTGTCGCGTTTCGTGCGGCTTGTGAGTAGCCGGTTGCCCATTAGGGGGGGGGGGGGGGTTTGGGGATGATAGGAGGACAACGCATCTGCGTAACAATCATGCGAATGTCCGCGGGCGTCGGTAGTCGTAAAAAGTATCCGATTTCACGTTTGCCCCTTTATGTTATAAAAAGGGAACACGATAGCTACGACTCATAATAGTTTTGCTTTCTATATAACTAGCATCATAATGCGACTTTGCCCGCTTTTTTTCGGTTCCATAAGTCGTTGTCTCATGTGTATATGTGATGAGTAATATATTCTTCGATAAATAGACTATTCAACCTAAAACATTTTTTCAATTCAGGCCAGTAGTACCTGAGATTTGCGCATTCATACAAACAAGCAAGCCCTTCAGCTTTATACCACTACTGTGGATTATACCTGGATATGAATGTTTACAGTTCCAGTTGTAACTTTACCAAGTGTACGCAAATTAACGCGCACACATATGTAAAACAGTACGCGATATAAATTTGTAAAACTCCGTGAAACTCTTTCAATTTGCTCGGTACCAGTGAACGTGTTGCCGATGGTACCGTATTGTTGCGGTACATTTATAAGTTTTATAACAATACATTTAAAAGTTTGTCGCACGTCGCACGTTAATATACGACTCGTTGATAAAAATAATATATTGTTAATATATAAAATTGCTATCGTCGTCAGCACACCTGAACACATCTTCTGCTGAAGAACTAATTTTTTTCATGAACTCCAAAACGCTATTCAAGATTGACTGCATTCTACTTCCTACTGGATTAGTACATGAGCTGACGGATGGCTCCAAAATTAAGTAAGTTACTTGGTTTTATACATACCACATTAACTTCTTCCGTGCCGCAATATCAAAGATTCAAGTTGGTCATCATGAACACTGACCCGGACTAGGTGTTATCCATAGGGACAGAAAAATAGATCAACATGGCTACAACTCCTCTGATCTTTATTTGTTATATTCACTCATTTATTTTTCTGACTTAAATAAATAATATCACTAGTCACCAACATATTCCAACTAAAACTTGCCATGTGTATCTCGTCCAATAAAAGAACTGGATTGTCTCGTCAACTCTTTTACATACGTATTACGGGTAACCAATTTAATTATACCGTGACTGTTCCACGTCTAAAATCCCTCTAATAAAATTTCGTGTATATTTGATGGAAAGTTTTATCTTCACCATCACTTTTTTTTAATTTGTTACGTATGTATGTCTCGTATGCTACAGATAATCTAAAGCTGCGTTGTTTTAACATTCTTTTGAGAAACGTGTACAATTAAAATCATATGTAGACAAATAACGAAACTGTGTTGATTTCGTTCATCCCATGCAAAAAGTTGAAAAAGTGTTACACACTTTATACATGTACATAGTGTGGCTTATACCAATTGGCTATAAGAGTGAAGTATGGGAGACGTGAATACATTTAGGAGGATTATTGCCATTTAAAAAAAACTTAAGTATGGAATTTAACAAATTTACCTGATATTGGAAGCCTCGTCTCGCGTGGAGAGACTTCGGCCTGCAGATCCGGGACTCACGAATTATGACGGCTGAAGGCACCACGCAGGTCTTTAGTAGGCATTGGACCCCTGAGCCTAACATTCCTGACATACTTAAGAACACAGATATCACTTGTAAAATTGACAATCAAATACCTACTACTTCTCCCCCTTGATATTATTGATCATTCTATCAAACCGCATAAAAAACTACCCAATAACATTACGATCGATCAATATTATATTGCATACAGAAAGGATGAAAAGATAATATGGGCTCTGAAAGAAACTAATAAAAATAATATTAATTAATATCTATGGGCTTATGACACATTAGAATTGTCCCGTAATAAGTATGGTATGGGTTTGCCTATAAAACATGTACTCAACGTTATAAATTTAAGATATTTCATATATTTAAGATTTTGTATAATATGTGAATTTCATATAACATAAATTACTTCTACGATCTGGGCGAGATTCGAACCCGTCGCTAATGGTGCAACGCGCAGCGTGTTGGCTGTGCTACCAAAAGACCGAGTCGGTGTTGGCCGGCTTCTTTTTATAGAAGTGATTTGTGGAAATACGATAAAAATATCTGATCATGTTTTACGATAATTTTTGTAAAATATACCCTGATTCCCCTAATGCGTATGCATGATAGAGTTACAAAATAAATTACAAAAGTTACGCTAACGATCGCCCACAGATGTTCGAGGTCGTTTTTTACGCAGCAAACTTGTTCCGATATATATCACGTGTTGGAAACAAACTTACTCCAGCATACTAACTCCGTCGGAAATAACCCAATTTCTTTGTTGATGTTTCCTACTGATACAAAAAGGATCATTTAAAGACGTCTCTTGCTTATACCTACGCACTAACGCGAACTTGTTTAAAACTAAGCAGCATCAGTCATCAGGGCCACTCGGTAAAACTCCACTTCTTCATTCGTCATCAATGATTTTGACACAATCAACACTACATCTAATTGCAGGATTGCCTTGTGTGCTCGTCGGGTGACTAGGAAAAAAATTATTAGACATTATTTTTACCGCACAGAAACAAAAGGCCTGATCACATTAATGAAAATCACATCCCTGTTCAACATCACTATAATCAAACGTAAATGTACTGTCCTCATTTACACTTTTTTTAAGTATTTCACATTTCAGAATACGGTAATGAAGCCAAAGTAATACTGGTATATCTAATCTGATGCTATAGCAAAGGCATCACCGCCATTAGTAGGTCCCGCCGAAAAAGTACGCGTAGCTACGACAAAATAATTATAAGCCACGGACGTCCTTCACTCTGTCATTAATAACATAAAATATGGCATTAATAACAAAAACATTATATGTTAAATTACGTCTTGAAAACATAACATAACAACTAATTCAACTGAGAACAGAAAAACGTCTGTTGCGACAGCTAGCTGTCAATAATTTCTGCACTTAGCTAAGGAAATACCTTGTCATTTTTTCGCATATTTATTATATTTTCGAAGTTTTAATAATCATCGATATCGTTTTAGAAATTATTATATAGCATATGTTCATCATAGGTAATGTAAAATTCTAATGGTAAAATATATTTTTAATTCGGTCCAGTACTTATTAGCCTATTCAACCCAAACAAACAAACAAACAATCAAATATGTATATCTTTATGATATTAGTATAGAATATTACGATTCTTACTTATCATGTCAAATATCTTGCTTTGATCAAGTAAACGAAATTAATTCGGATGTTAGATTCCGAGATATTGTTATGAGTTAGAGAGTTTCCATAAAATATAGTGTAATGCTGCGTTGCAGCCGAATCGGTCCGACGAAACCTACAAGGTATTTCTCGTTCACATGACACCGCCGTAAGCCTGCTGTTTGTGAGTAGCCGCTTGCTCATTACTGATTGTAGGAAAGACGGGTAACGCATCTGTATGATAAAAATGTGCATATCTATGGGCGTCGGTAGTCGTAAAATAGCTAGCTGTTGCGCGTTTGCCCTTTAATATATTGACAGAAAAATAAGTAATTCGTTTGTTACTTGCTTACCTATCAATCAATATATCAACGGACAGAAGTAATTATTGTGCTACTTGGTTTTCCTATAAAACGTTAACATTACTTTGAATCTAAAATGAACTTCACAACTTGGTAATGTTTAAACTGCTTAAACAACTAATCCTGACATGATTGATGGTGAGTGTGCTAACTGCATATAATCAGAAATCACGTCTTTGCCATTCATCTATGACTAATCCAGCTTTTAATTTAGAAGATATTGTTTTTAAATGTTTAAATTGCATTCCGCCTATACTAATGATATAAAGCTGAAGTTGTTTGATTGTTTGAACACGCGAATCTCAGGAGCTACTTACTGTCTCCCCACCATGGTTCAAGCCTTGTCGTGGCGGAGGGGCTTATTAGCCTGGAGTAAACCCAGGCGAAGGTAATTGAACCGAGGGCGATCTTTGCACCCCTCTTATAAGAAGAGAGGGCTTAAAGATCAGGAGGAGGAATCGCTCTCGGTACCCCTCTTATAAGAAGAGGGGACCTAAGAGCAACAGGAGGTGGCGCTTTTGCGCACGGGGCAAGGGGCGAGGATAGGAACCTCACCCCGTAGGACTGTCCCAAAGCCGGTGGGGTAGCCCTGTAAAGCAGGGCAACCCCATCTGTGAAGGTGGAGTTGGGCCCTTAGTGGGCTGACTAGCCGTCAAAGTCTGATAATATTTGTCCCGGGGCACCTCACCAAGGGCGGCACTGATGTCAGTCGCGGTGGTTTTTGTAGGTATTCGGCACTATCATGTGCCGCGGGTCCCACACACCACTGGACCCCACACAGGGCTGGTGAAGGCGCGTAAACGCGTTTCCCCGCGTTAGCAAAAAAAAAGGAGCTACTTACTGTCTCAGATTGAAAAAGTGTATATGTATTGAATAGTCCATCTTTCGAGGACGGAAACATACCATTAAAGTACTACTGGTTGGATTGGAGTTACGTGGGTGAAACAGCGGGCTGATGCCAGTTGTTTATACGCATTAAACACACTTTTGTTTTATTTCATTTTTTTGTTGTATAGGAAATGTGTAATCGGTGACGACAACCAACGCCCAAGGACCTCCGCATTATTATTGATTGTCATGCGTTGCCCTCATATCACGCGTTGCCCTCTCCCCGTTTACAAAATGTTGTTGTTAGTGTACCAAAAATTTGGAATTCGATAAATATCAATTATCACAATATTACAATAAAAATAAATTTCACATAAAAAAATAAAAGTAGATGTAAAACCTGTGTGGAAAATCGAGCAGAAAAGCGATAAATTTGAATACATAAATCCTTGTTTACTGAGAAGAAACTTCAGCATAGCGTAGTATCGAGTTTGTTGTCTACGAGTTATTAAGTGTCTTGAGATCATTTTAAGAAATACAGATATATATTAATATTTCCATGTTTATCTCTCAGTGAGCGCAGTCGTGTCTATAAATACTAACAATGTGCGAGGATTTCTTCCGTTGTAAATTACAAAATTGAGGAGGAAAGATGTGTGAAACGGTGGCTGGCAGAGCCGTAACACAAGCGAATACTTCACCAATCTTACGTTACATGCACACCCTTCAGAATCATGCTCATTCTTAAGTGAAATCTTCGCCCTACTGAGCACACCCAGCTTCTTGGAGGCTAATTTAGCCTTTGTCTGCAAATAATAAAATAGAATAAAAGATGAAATAACTCGTCTCTGCCATCTGCAAAAATTAATAATAGTACCAATAGTAATATCCTGTACTGGTGTTATACCGATAGAATTGCACCAATCATTAAAAACTCTACAGCTACCACCAAACACGTATCACTTTCTCCAGAAAGCAGTTATTTTAAACACTTACCGAATAGTGAGAAAATTTTTACAAATAAACCAGGAATAAATTGTCTCATCGGTACCCACCACTCATTCCACATAACATTAAAAATTTTATCCATCTGATATGCTACTTGGCTTAGACTCGTGCACATCAGTACTCCGGTGAAAGCCGCGGAAAAAAAAGATAATAATAATAATAATATCTGTGGACTAATGATACCACGTCAGCCTAACCCTTTACTAAGTACCGTAAGGATATTACAGATACTTATGTTACAGATATTAGACAACGGAAATATATTTAATATTTTTATATATTTAAGATTTTTATTAAAGAAATACATATATAAACATCCATGGCCTAGGCGGGATTCGAACCCGCGACCTCTGGCGTAACACGCGGACTTACTGCCATGTTACCAACTGAGCCAGCCGGTCATCTGTCCGGCGGAATTTCCGCGGAATTGAACGTTGCTCGATATGTCGACTGCAAGAATCCCGATACTAGCCGAGTCCATTAGGGGGGTACTTTTAAAGCAAGGAGATACGGAAAAGGGGGCTTTTTAGCGGTAAAATCGCAAAGTTGTATCTTTTGGGGTTAAACTGAACTAAAATTTGTCGGCACTATTCCGGGACTTTCGTCAATAAAGACACGACATCAAACACAATTTGGTTCCGATACTTGGTGACATTTTCCTGCAAAATATTGGTACGGCCACTTTGCATCACCAGTACTGTCATCCGCATAGCAATGAATGCCGCTGGCTTGTAGCATATTATTGATGGACAGAAGAGACAGCGTGGGTGATAGAACACACCCTTGTGGAACGTCGACAACGACCTTGATGCTGCGATCTGTCAAGTAACTAATGATTCAGTCGCATAGTTTCGCAGGCAGTCCGTAAGATGCAAGCTTCGAAAGGAGCGCTTTATGCCAGACCAGATCAAAAGTCTTCGCTATCCAGATACAGACTAACAGCTTCCCCCTAGGTCGCAACTGCCTTCACCCACCGGTGCGCTAAGTAGGTCAATAGGTCGCTATCCGAACTTCCCTGACGGAAAGTGTATTGTTGCTCGATAATGATTTGGTGTTTCTCTAAGTAACGCAGGAACTGGCAGTTAATTATGGTTTCCATAATTTTGAAGAACAAAGTGGTCGCATAGGTCGGTATTTGGATGGATCCAAACGGTCACTTTTTTTACCATGCCAGCCGTCTCCCAAGAGCTTGGTACGACGTCAACAGAGTACGAGTATCGGAAAAGACGCGTCATTGCCGGTGTCAACTCCGGAGCACATATCCGCAGGACAATCGGCGCGATGCCATCGGGCTCAATTGACTTTTGGGTGACCAAAGAGAGTAACGTTTTGCACATATAACTCTGCCAAAACTCAGTATCTGGCATTGAGTGCTCACACCGCTGCATTGGATTGGAGGGAACATGTAGAGACTAAAGTCAGTCCATTATAGGTTTCGTTTCACCTGTGTGGTTGTTGACTTAGTATTTTCCGTACTAAGTCACGGTTGACTAATCACAATATGGTACTTGTTGATCCTCACAGGTAGGCCTGAAGGTGTATTTTGTACTGACTATACTATGACTCGCAATCACGACTTTCTGAAGCTGCATTACCAATGAATAAATTTATCGAACTAATATTATATACTAGTGCTAGGTTCGTAGTGAATTTTGGTCATAATATATGCAATATGATCACACATGATAATATCTAATACGTGATTATGTCTAGGCTAGTTTCGTTTTGTATTAAACTAGCATTACCCCGTGGAATCACCCGCGTAACTCCCGCTCTATTAGTTGTAGTATATAGGTTTTTTCGATAAATGGACAATTCAACACAAAAATATTTGTTCTATTGTGCCCAGTAGTTCCTGAGATGAGTGCGTTTAAAGAAACAAATTATTCAGCTTTATATTATAAGTATAGATGTGATTATTGTAATGGGGATTCAGGTTGCTGTGGCAAATATAATATAATTTAAAATCAATCTTAATAATGGATCCAACAAAATTATTAATTAAACATTTTAATATTTTGTAACACAATTTTAGAGCCAGATACTAATAAAGGCAGGATATACATTGTGTGAAACTGATGGTAAAGCATTGTTTGTAGTTGTCAGAATTTCGGAGAATGTAGGCCCGACCAACATATAGACAGATTAGCAGGATGAATTAATATTTTCATATTATATAGAAGCGAAGGAAATCAGTATAATGTTTAGGCTGCTGTGTGGTCCTCCATGTCTCTACTCCTCAATAATGGGCAACCGGAAACCCACAAATATTACAGTACGGTGCGGACGTCTTTTGGAAATTAAACCACCGGCTCTATAACATTATTTAGTTCGTTTCGAATCGCACCCACTACCTCGAGCTTTGTAATTAAACTATCAGTAGACAACAAGACATGTATTATAATATAATTGTTAACAACTTGCCCTAGCCGTACTTCGGCCATAATGGACAACTTTATTGAGAAGAGACAACTACACAGGACATATTAAATTACACAAGTATCTGTTAAGACACAACTGCACTCTCTATTTCTCCTCCTTACTCTTTTATTCCTAAGCGATGGCATCAACACACGACCATAGAGAAATACGGATATTGAGAAATTAGATTATTAGATAAATTTTGATTGAAATCATCAAATCTAAAATAATAATAGAAATTTCATCCTAACAGAATTTCGGCCACGGCGGCCATCTCTATTGAGACTATCCAACTGCGTGGGACATTTTATAGCGCACAAGTGTGTGCTGCATAAGCACATTCCCGATTTCCTCATTCTCCTATTTAGACGGGACGGCAATCCACCAGGACCGAAATGAAATCAGACTCAGATCAAAGGGTGGCTCTACAAGCTCTCCAAGGCACGGGGATATAATACAGCCAACTTCCTGTTTGTAATGTTATTAGAAATTGGGAAACCCGAATAACACTCTGGTCCGATCTGGTACTCGAAACCAGGCCTGTGGTTGAACATGCTAGGCTAGATCACCATTTAACCGATGAGATGGTTGCTCATTGTACCCGTCTTTTAAGAAGAGGGGACAAAAGAGCGGAGAAGACGCTCTTTGTGGGAAGAGAGGACAAAAGAGGAAAATGGGGCGGCGCTATTGCACACGGGGCAAGGGGCGAGGATGGGAATGTCACCCCATTGCACTGTCCCTAAGTAGGTGGTGTTGCCCCATAGGGGGTTGACTAGCCCTAGAGGTGCCCCGTTGACTTGTTTTTCCGGGACACCTCACTAAAGACGGCACTGATGGCACTCGCGATGGTTTTTGTGAGTATTCGGCACTATAATATACCGCGAGCCCCACACACTGGATCAGTGAAGGCGCGTAAATGAGTTTCCCCACGTCAACAAAGAAAAGGCTTGACCACATGGTAAAGTTATAGTCTAGCGGTTATGTAATGATGTATTCACTCTATAACATGTCCAAAGCAATACATATTCTCCTATTGTATAGTGAAAATGATCATGTACCAGTAAGAAGTTGTAACCCCCCTGAGTTTTGAATGCCGCAGTGCAGCCATCATAACGTCTGTGAAGAACGTTGCGTTGTGCAAGTGCATTGTATGTAATGGAATAAAACGATTATAAATTCACGTCCGTGAATTTAACTTGCCATATTCACTGGAACGTAGTTTTGGTGTGATGTAATGTGATTTTCGCTTGTTAATGTTCCAATTGTAATTATATTCCAGTTCTCAATTCAGATCGATCAGAAAGCTATACACATTTTATCTTTAGCTTTAGTCAGTAGTTGACTGGTTATAGAGTCTACAATTGCATGCCACGTACATATTTGTACACAGGAATTCATAGGTAATTTTTTTTTGTTGTAGAAGTCGTTAAATATAAAATATTCCGTTTTTGTACACTTTTCAGTTTGATGTGAACTTATACCTTTTTGTATATTTACTATTAAAAGTAGGTGAATCGTTTTCTTTCATAGAATAGGTGTTTACCGACAGTCAATTATGCAGATCTATATTAGCATGATTATTCTGCAGATATGTTACACACATTTCCTCTTCCAATCCATGGCGCTATGGTATCATAGATATCACTTTATGACAGTACGGTGTGGGAGAGGTAACCTATCCGGTCGAGACAGCACAATTTAAATCGGCATAACACTAAAATAAGATATAGTTGTCCTTGTACACACTACTTAATCAACAAGTTTTACCGACTGGCTCAGTTGGTAGCGTGACGGTTATTGTTTGATGCACATGCCCTGTTGTGCCAGCGAGTTTCGCTTACAACGAAACTGTGGAAATGTCTATCGATGTTATTATGTTTCGACTACGAACGAAATTCGACTCGAATGTCACTAAAATATCCTTAACGGGTTACTATTATTAGGACTCTTCAACAAATTTCTTATGACTGTTATATTCATTTTGCCAGAAAAATTGCATTGACAAGCTTTAAATTAATTTAGGAACCGGTCAAATGCGAATTTGAATGTTACACGAATGGTTCCACACCACAGCATAACTAATTTTGCCAGTTGATAAAAGTTATACCTATTGGTTGTGCCTACAGAGACACACTCCCACTGAAAATCTTAGATCTCTTTTATGTTTTAAGAGATACAGTCTTTTGACAAAAGGACGGATATGCAGAAGATGCTTAGTAATAGATGCAGGTTGACATACTTTCAGCCTGGGAAGCTAAAAGTACTTCAATTTATAAATTATAATTTTTTTATGACATAAGGGGTAAATGAGCAATCGGAGCCTTTTAATGACTACCGATGCCCATGAGCAGTCGCATGATTGTAACGCAGATTCCTTGCCCTCCTATAATCGCCGGTGCACCGGCTACTCACAATTCGCACGAAACGAAAGAGCAACGCTGTCACTTTACGCCGCTATCAAGTGAGCGAAAGGTATTTCAATGGTCGTGCGGGCCCAATTCCGTTGCATAGAAGGATGCATGCACCATGCGTGGCTCAACCTTCTACTATGCAGCATGGCACTGCCTCTTCCTGAATCTATATGGCATGTGCATAGAAATAATATAGAGAGAAAGAGGGGAAGCCTGCCTAGGTTGAAAACTACAGCAAATGTAGTTCACTCTCTGTCTCTCTTTGTTCATTCGTTTCTCTCAGCACAATGTGCATGAGAGGTTCGACAGGCATATATAGTATAGTGTTTATCTTACTTTTTAATTAAAAAGACGGCCAGTCTTCGACATGATATGAAATCATCTCTATCTATATTATACAGATCCATGGAAATGTGTGCTTGTAGTAGATTAATATGTTTACAGCATATTTAAACCCAAAGGTGTACGTAACTTAAAGATCCAACCAATGACAAAAAAATGCTGCAAAAAGTGCTGCAAAGGCAATGCTTTATGTCAGTGACCGTTGATATAGATTTAAGTAAAAGATATAATAAGCTAATTGTGAACATTTTCAAATACCCTCTTAATTTTATATTACACGTTCAAATAATGTTCGTGCCGTTGGCACCATGCGAATGAACTTTAATCATGCGCACCCCCTGTGGCGTATGTGTCGAGTAGCGTGAAATGCACAGATTACTTACCCTCAAGGGATTTTTTCATCATCATCATTATCTGTCCTTGTCGGTCCGCTGCTTTATATAGGCCACTTTCAATGAACGCCAAGACGGCCAAAATACTGCTACTCGCATCCATCCCGGACCTGCTACTACACGGAGATCGTCTTCCCATCTGGTGAACAGTCGACCAAAACTTTGTTTACCTAAACGCGGCCTCCCGATGTTTCCATACTGTGCATTTACTTAAGACTTTCAGACCACCGGCTGGCTCAGTTGGTAACATAACGGTTAGTCCGCGGGTTACGCCGAAGGTCGCGGGTTTGATTCCCGTCTAGGTCATAGATTTTTATATACATATTTCTATAATAAATATCTTAAATATAAGAGATAAAAATATTAATTATATTTCCTTTGTCTAATACCCGAAATACAAGTCCTTACGGTACACACCACAGGACTAGGCTAACGTGGTGTGATAAGTCCACAGATATTATTATTGTATATTACATATTATTATACTTACACTGTTAATTGCAATTCCATCTTGAATCTCCTTTTCATGGAGACTAGATATTACAGTAACGGTAATTGAAAACATCTGCACAACTGGGATTTGCCATCCTTATGCATTTTTTTTTTGACGGGGAGGAACACATTTACGCGGCTTCACTGGCCCTGGATAGGTTCTAGAGGTGTGTGGGGCTCGCGACACATTATAGTGCCGAATAAATACAAAAACCACCGCGAGTGCCATCAGTCTCCCCTTTGGTGAGGTGCCCCGGAACAACAAATCATCAGGGCACCTCGACGTTTAGTAAGACTCTTTAGGGACCGACTCCACCTCCACAGATGGGGTTGTCCCGCACTACTGGACAGCCCCACCTAATTTTACCCCGTGCGCTTCTTTTTTGTACCCCAAGGAGTACCTCCTGCTTCTGCTCTTTAGCCCCCTCTTCATATAGGAGGGGTGCATAGAGCCGCTACCTCTTCAGTTCAATTGGCTTCGTGTATTGGATCATCTATCTGTAGCCTATACTGACCCAACTCCCACGACAAGGATTGAATCACGGTGGCGTCCTCCCTCTACCCTGGATCTCTACACACCATTCCAAATATTTTATCTGCGGGCATTTATTAATGTATGGATGTATGTTTGTATTTAAAATACAAACGTATTGTTATAAAGAGGAAACATTTGATTGTTTGTTTATTTGCATAAAGTCAGCAACGAAACTGTAAGACCTATTTGAAACATTATTTTACCATTACAATAAGACATTATCTGTGACGAACATATTAGGCTATATAATATTTTATATAACGTTGGAGGTCGAATATTTATACTGATCTCTAGCATGGCCAGGGTTGGAAAGATTCATAGTATAAGTATATAGCTGTAAAAATTAATGACAACTGGCTGTTCAGACACAGGTTCCTCCATCATTAACTGAAAAGGTTGTCATGGAAACGATCCCGAACAACATGTTTAATATGGTGAAATTAACTATTATATTTTTTGTAAATCAATGGGTTTTCGGGAAGGAATGCTAGTAAACATATAAGATAGGGACTAATTACGCGTTCGACCTGGGTGATAATCATTCCTAAGTTTTGTAATATTTTAAATAATATTAATGTTTTAATTAATGTTTTGATGAGATATCTGTTTTCATCACGCCCATTACTATATCTGGATCTCTCTTTACTTTATTGAAATGACGTATCCTGACTCACTTACTCACCGGTTTACCAGCGGTGAGCATAAATTGCTGGACAAATAAAATTAAAGAAGAATATGCCAAAGATTTTATGACAAGAAAGGACTAATCTTTTGTGCATATGTTTCCAGTTAGGTCCTAACATATGAAATTGACGTTTCTCTTACTGGTCACTTAAATCATGAACTTCTCCTCTTTAGTAAGAAACTACAAATTTAAATTTGTAAAGCTATTTACTCATGTATTTGTGCCTCGATTACCGTCATTCATTTGTTTTATTTCTTCTGTTTGCGTTACTCATTTTACAAAATGGAAAACTTAAAATATCGCATTATTTACGAGTACCGCCGTGGCACAAGAGCTGCGGAAAATGAAGTACCTATGAGACGGCAAAAACACAAAGAAAGCAATGGTTCATACTTTGATTAATTAAATATATTATATTAAAAAATATTCGACTTTTTGTCCCTCCCACACAAAACGCCAATTTCATATGTAAGGACCTAATATTTTAGAGCTGCCATTTTTAATTATTAATAATTGTTTATAGCCAACTAAAAGTGGATCTCGATTATAGGCTACACCAATGCTTAAAACCTTGACATCGTAGCATGCCTTGTTGCAAGAAAAAACAACTTTCGGTTAGGGTAAGCAATGAAGTTTTAAGAATTATGTTTCTACAAAGTGGCTCTCGGAATCGTGCTCAAATTTGCCACATTTCCGCTTTTTACAACAAAGCCTTCTTACACAACACAAGTAAGTACTTGTAAACTCATACCAATAATGTGAATCTCTGATCTTCTTCGTTCTTGAGTCTCATTTCTCGAGTTGTAAATAATGAGTTATTTGAAATTATTTTAT
>JAFELO010000317.1:6546-18876 GCA_017140195.1 Eumaeus atala | reverse complement strand
AAGAGAGTGAATCATTTTCAAGGAAATAAATCCCCAATTTGAATTCCTCTTATACCCAGCTTTGTGTACCATTTAGTATGGTCAACATTAAAATCACCAGCTATTATACTATTTTGGGTCTTTTCTAGATGCAAAACAGACAGCTTAACGTGTTCTTCAAGAAGTGAGCGTGTAACATCTCCAACTGAACTCTACCTGAGTTTGGACTTTTATCAGAAATTTTGAAATCCCAATGACATTTTGACGACTGACTGATCATGCATGCGTACGGCCAGACCACGAGGCATTCAAGGGATACTCAGTTACACACAAGCTAACTCACGTACACTCTTTCCTTATTTATAACATTAACACAGTTATCAATTAGTCAAGCTTAAATTGGAGCCCACGTCAACTCACATTTTCCCGATGATTATGTCTTTAAACCCAAAATTATTTAGGAACATTAGGCGTTTGTCCAGTAGCTCACCCAGATGACTCCACCAGGATTGGCATATGTTAATTTTATCAACAACCTTTTTATGAGTGTAATTGTAACACAGAAAGTAAGGGGTTTCCATCATTTATAACGCTGATGTTATTCTTTTCTAAAACTATAGACTTTTTCGGTGTCCATGATAACATTATAGAAAGGAAACATTTGATAATTTCTTTGTTTACTTGCCTTGAATAGACTTCGAATGCGAAACTACGGTATCGATTTAAAAAAGATGAAAATAAAAATAAATAGGTGTTAAGGTATACACGAATGGTACAAAATTGATGGATTTAGGTAAGTGGAGCATAAACTTTTGGCTATAGTGCAGTAAGCCGCGCGGAGTGCGCATGTTTCTCTGTCTCCCTGCCTGTCAACCTCTCATAGAATTGAAGCCAATTATTTCTGCTCCGTCTTTCTATTTTGCTTCAAATAGTGTTGTACCACGACGATCATTTTTGCATTGTCAACTTCATTATATGAGGCCCTGTGTCAGGGACTATCATAATATAATATCTGAAATTGACATTTTTTTATGGGAGGAACAAAAAGTCGAATATTTTTTAACATAATATACTTAATTAATCACAGTATGATTATATACCATTGCGTTCTATGCACTTTTGCTATCTCAAGTAGTTCATTGATTATAAAAAACCAATCGGACGGGAAACGATAAAATATTTGAAGGCGATTTGGACTGCCCCATAGGAGTTGATTTTTTTCTCTTGCAAGAAGTTATCCAAATTTTGAAATAATATTATCTGTTGGAGAAAGGTCAGGGAAGTAAGTTGGAGCAAGGTCAGGGAGCCTCTCCTAATTTGGTAGCCGTCTGTTGCGCAGTGTGCGGTCTGGCGTTGTCGTGAAGCAGCAGTGGCGCGGAGCGTTTGACCAGCATAGGTTCTCAGCCGCTACCTTCTCCATCATGCTTTGCAATTGCTGACAATAAACAAAAGCCGCAATAGTTTTGCCAGATTTGAAAAAAATGCAATGAACAATATCGGTACAAGTCCACCAAATGCTTACAACTAACCTTTTTGGATTTAATTTTCGTTTGGAGCAGGATTTGACTGGCTGGCCAGAATACAACCACTGCGCTGAGCAGTAAAGAATCCATTTTACATCACAAGTAATGATTTGGTTCAAAATACCTTTGTTATTTTGCCGATTTAGTAATGCAACGTAGCAGTCAACGCGCTTTTCTCGGTTTGCTTTAGTCAATTTGTGAGGTACCCACCTTTCAAGCTCTTCAATCTGCCCAATTTGCTACAAGTGAATGGAAACAAGCTTTATCACTAACATCGCAGCCTGTAGCTAATTCGGATATGGTTTGCGATGGATCCGCTTTCACTATAGCATTCTATTCTTCATTATCAACTTGGGTCTCGGCCGTCTACGGAGCATTTTCAGGTAGGCAGGTCGAAATTTCCAAAAGGAAAACTTTGGAACCAAAAACAAACTGTGCATTATTTTGCAACACGACCGCTATAGACACACTATTCACCCTTTGAGTCGTTTCCGCAGCACTTGTGCCACGGCGGTACTTGTACTTGTATATAATGCGATATATAAGTTATCTATCTTGTAAAATGAGTGATGCAGACAGAGAAAACAGAAAAAAGAAACAAATGAAAGACGGCAAATGAAGCAAAAGTACATAAGTAAACAGCTATACATATTTGTTTTTGGAATTTAAACTTGATAAGGACCAAAGTGGAGAAGTTCATGATTAAAGCGGCCTGTACGAATACGTCAATTTCATATGTAAAAACCTAATATTATATTTCTTAAATGACAAAATGAATTTCCATCAAAAAGTGACAATACACTCCACTATTCATCAGCCTAATAAGTTTTTGATGTTGTATGTATCTATATTAATAACAGAAAGTTTGATACTTGTTTGTAATTTTGCAAGGATGTTTGAATATTTGTTATCCAATCAAGAAAAATGAGTACAGATTTGGATGAAATTTTACAGGTATTATTTGAAATAATATTCCTTTGGGATAGATTTGACGTGGGATTAACTTTTTGCAGCTGACAATGCATAAAAACTATATAAACCGACATCGAAATAAACAACTCTAAAACTTTATTTCATTGTATCTTGACACCACCTGTCGGACGTATTTAAGATCTGACATTTAAGATCTGACGGTCCTTATTTCTCGCATTACAAACATATGCATGTTTGTAATGCAAGAAATAAGGACCGGTCTGGTCTAGTCTGGTCGCGACCGGAAAAGGGTTTATTTTGTTGTATAGCTCATGAAAGGTCGACTCAAATGGACAATCTCTTTGAATGTATTTTCTTTTGGTCACTATATATACTTATATATTAGTGTGTTTTCCGGTTCAAAACTCCCAAGCCTCCTCTTACAACGAAGCCGTAGTCTACTTTGTCTACACCTATTCTTATCTAAAAACTGTTCGGTGGAGATAAATTTTGTTGTAAACAAATGTATAGCTATTCCGGCGTTGCTTTGTCAGGTTAGGTGACCAACCAATATTACCTGGAGATATGAAAAATAGATAGCAGCCGACTCTCAGGCAGGAATATGCATTTAAAATTTAGTGAAAATCAGTAAATCCGTTTTGGAGGAGTCAGGTAACTAGCTGTGTCACACGAGACATTTACATATAAGATAGGTAACGGTTTTTCATTTAATTTGAAATATTAATTTTATCAAAATAAGCTTGAGTCTTGTGGAAATTTCTTATAAATATTGAAACCTATTTCAGCCTATGACCTTCTCAGTGGGGTATTTTGTTGTGTGTTTAGAATAATAACGAATCTCTTATCAAGTTTAATGTTCAAGATTCGTGCTCCCATACACGAAAATTCAATTAAGCTACACAAAGGCGGCTCTGTAACCAATATAACAATTTCTAATTCGTTACAAAAATTTTATAAAAATACTAGTGGTTTTGTAATAAATTTAATATGTTGTCATTGTAACCCGTAGGCATTAAAAAAATATTAAGGTTGAACAACCCTTATCACTTAGGGATGTAAACATTGATAGTAGTCAATTTTCAGAGCTACTGAATATGCATATAAAATTTGGTGAAAATCGGTAAAGCCGCTTCGGACGAGTAAAGTAACTGACATTGTAACACAAAAATTTTAAATATAAGATAATGCGTCTGGAAAATAATGTAATAAGCATTTATTTATTTTTCCATATTTGGATTTTGTAACTGTGGATAGGGAAATATGAAATTTTCACTTTAGCAACATGTTTTAGTACAAACGAAGGGAGCGGGGAGGGGTATCGGCGCTTAAGCTGTACCCGCACGTAGGCCTTTACTTTACAACTTAGAATAAAATTGAATATAAATACATTTACTTCAATATGCTGCATACTTCATAATACAGACAAAATGAAAATAGTAATGATAAAAAAAGTAATTTTTTGCAATGTGAGCAACACTGAACTCGGTATACGTCCGAGTATTTAGGTTCACCGACACCGATTTTCAGTGACACTCGAGGGATACCCTAATGCGATGCGTAATACAGAAGGCAATTGTTCAAATAAATAGACAAAAGACATTATTTTTTTCTTCAAACATATATTATGGTTGTCCACCGTTTAGGTAAGCAATAATTAACCTGACTGCGCATTTCATACTGGGATCAAAGTGTGACGCCCGCGTCGGTACCGCTGTGCTCCAACACCGGCGCGGCGCTACTACTGTGATTCGATACCAGCGGCGGTACCATTGTGGACATCGGCGCGGCGGTACCGCTGTGATCCGACACCAGTGGCGGTGCCATTGTGATTAGACACAGGCGTCTATCTTGACACAACTCCGAGCGCTTGTAAGAAACTATGGTGAACATGGAAGTCTATAGGACAGAGCGGCGAGCAGTTCCAATGGTCGAAAGAGTTCCGTGTTCGATGGAGTGTCTTGTGAAGTAATGTTGATCTTTAATTAAACGGACTAGATACATTTACTGTAAAATTAATGTGCAATTGTTAGACTGCATAGCTGTGCGTAAATGTAAGACTGTATAACTGTATTACAAGACATGTAAAGCTCCGTGCGATATATTATTTCTCTCAACCAAATACTCACATACTATATGAACATGGACCAGGATAAGGAAGACGACAGGACGTCCCTTTAAACCAGTAATAGGTTATAGGTATATACTTACATTACAAAATGAATGAGATAAATAAATATTTAGTCGCGTCATCAAAGTTACATCTTTGGATTATGTTTGTTATTGAGTATTTACGATAGCTTGATTGATTCGATTCAATTTAACTGCCCCCCCCCCCGCCGTTTCTCTCGCGTGATATCTATCACCAATCGGTTTATAATTTTTATCTGTGCCAAATTTAGTCCATATCCGTTCAGTAGATTTTGCGGGTATGGAGGCAAACATACATACACGCACCTGCGTTTATAATATTACTAAGAATTACTTTCTATATACGACGATAATATGGATGACGACAATATTATGCAGGTAAAAGTTAAGTATGTGCTCTAAAATCATTATTAGGTTTCCTTAATCACTTTTTAATTATAGTTGCAGCTTAGTATTCATAACTGTTTCTACTTTACTTAGCAAATAAATTTGTTTTTACTATCGGTTACACTTTTTATGACGTTTAATAATTAAAAAAATGAAAAAATGAATAAGGCCCTATGCACCAGCTTCCTCTTGTTTGTAAATTTTAAATTTTTGTTTTCGTGTACACGAATTAAAAAAATAAAACCCAACTGCCAATATTGTTAAATAACAAAAGTGAAGAAACAAGGCCACTAAGTAGCTACTTTTATAGTCGGGGTGCATTTAAAAATAGACAAAAACATCTTAATATATGATGGGTCTCAACTGTTATGTTGAAGTGGATACCAAGTCTCTAAGCGACTAACATTAATGGCAAATAATATAATGAAGCCTTTTAGGCTGATTGTAAAATGATGTGTGCACGTTTCTACAAAACATACTAAAAATATGAACACAGAGGTACTAACATTGCAACAATATTTTGCCAAACATGAGGTATATTTGAATTGTAAAAATATATAATATATCAGTTTTAAGTACACAATGGCTGTCAACGATCTATAAAAACAAATTTCATAGTCGAACAAGTGAAGGGAATTACACCATTTTGTAGGACAGTCGAAAACACTTAAACCGCTCAATCGCTTCCAAACCTTTTCGCTAGCCGTTTTGTATACGCTTCATTACTTATAAAATTAGTTTGGTTTTCCGATATCTACATTTGAGCCAGGCCTCCGAGAACTAAAGCTCCGCGTTGAGCTACCGAAGTACTAACGAGAGCTGCGCTATCTTCGCAGAACACTTGCACATAGATTACGTACCAGCATTCAATGAAATGTGCGTTATTGTGATTAGAGATGTCCGCGTTAATCGATTAATGTACATAATTTACTTCATTATTAAGAAATAATTAATCAGAATTATGAATTATATAATAATGGCGGTAAAATTTCAGATCCATTCTATTTTGTGAAAATCGATCACATACAGGTTTTGAGGACTTGTTTCATAATATGCATAGATAAATTTGTATATTAGGTAATGATTTTGAACATTATCGATAGAGAACTAATATACCTACAGTCGGATCCGTTAAATGTCGATAAGTCGACAGTAAATTGTCATCCCTATCGGCTACACAATACAATAACTTTAATGCGACTCTTTTGTTTTAGTTTTAATTCATCCGAATCCTTTTAATTTCTTGGTTTAAGTTAATATCACTACGTAGTACATATCCATAAATTTATTTTAATTGTTTTGTCTATTTCATCTCTTAGATGCATTTTTAGGGTTGCATAGTCAAATGGCAAAAACCAGAACTCTTACGACCGGTCTTTCTGTCCATATGTCACAGTTTTTTTTCTTGGTGTTCACGGTTCTCCATGGATAAAACCATAAATGTTTTACGAACCGTTACAAAATTATGTAGTAAAATTACTTTAAATCTACTTCAACGGACTTTTTCTCGTATTGAAATAGGCAGGTGCCAACTTTAGCATGTTCATAGGCCGAAGATTTTGTAAAATGTTAGTTATAATCTGCGGTCTGAGAGCATGTTGTATTTGGCCTCAGCGCTTACATTAGATTTTATAAAGCGCAAATTCTCGCTAGAGAATACCGTTCTTTCCATGGATGACCCATCAGGCTATTTAAATTATAAAAATATATCAAAATTTCTATAAGGAAGATGGGTGGGTTCTTCGCACTGCTTGGGACCCAATGATAAACATAATCGAGTCAAAAACTAAACATAACGCCTCAAGACAGCATGACATAATTAGTACTGTTTGCGTTAATCGGAACAACAAATAATTATAACTCTTCGGATAATTTTAATAATTGGTGACATCAAGACATCGGTCCTCTAGGCCCGCCTGTGACCATGGTTGCTGTGATGCTACCGAAACGCTTAGCTATAATATATATATATATATATATTAATCAAATAAATCGAGATGAAATTCGTAAAAGTAGCTTTATTGAGTATTCTAGAGTAAGTTACCTTTGCCAAAACTTAAGACATCAAATTATGTAGTATGATTTTGAAAAGTAATTTTGGTGGTTCAGCATATTAACATATTAAGCGTTGCGTTGAATTATGTTTAACTACATTTACATTGGTGTGTGTTAATAACAGTTGTGAGGCCCGCGGTCATTTGTTCGCAAAGCGTGTAAATAAGCAATTTGCAAATCGGAGCAGCGTAGACTCACCTATTACCTGTTCGTCATTGAGACTTATTGCCTTATATCCTCGTTCAATTGCCAAATCAGGAGTTACGTGCATTCGTTATTGGGGAGCTTTGTATGCGGTTTACTTTAACCGGCCGTTTAGTGTACAGGTACTAACTGTGCCCTGCGGTTTTCAGGGTCCTTTAGCGTTCGGGGTGAAAATATTTTTGTTATTTGTATATTAAGTCAGGAATAGTACTAAGTCCAGATATATTTTTGGCCGAATTGGGACGTCACAGATGCTCGCTCACATGATACCGAAGTAAAATATTATTTACTTGCTTTATTAAATTGCTTTATGTGTATTGTAAGTTTGTACCTTTTGGCAATCTTTGTGATTCCAAATGTAAAAGTTTACCAGCGATTGAGTAAATTTGCTCATAAACGACAGTATTTTTTGACTATGTGCGTTTCTTAAGTCAACATTAAGGTACGCGCACATTATCTGGCCACATCGCTCAGAGAGCTTGCGACGTCATTCAAATGAATATTCCTGGATAGCGCCAGTGTCAACTTTATTTTTTTTTAGAATTAAATTTAGGAGCATATCCCACACCAATATTGATCTCCATTGCCACAATCCTCTTCAATCAGACATAATGTGTCCGTGCCTTTACAAGTTCGATTTATTTTATGCTCCAAGATCTTACGTTACACGATCTTGGACAAATGGTCCTGATAGACATGCATACAGGCATACGGACGGTAAAATTCCGTTCTGTTTTTTTTTTACACTAGAAATATATAATCTTAATTATGATATGGTGAATAAAAACTCTATGAAAAAGGATTAAAAACTCTATGAAGTCCTCGCATGAAATAAAAAGAATCAGCCTCATTTTTCGCCTTCCTATAGAGATTTGTGGACAAGGTACAACTACAGAACTTGTTCACGTTAAGAGAGAGTGTTTTATGTTTTAAGTCTTTGTAGCACATTCAGATTTTGCTCAGCTCAGCTTAATTATTTTAGATAGAATTTAAGAACCCCGAGCCAAATTTTGGATACGATGACCTGCTGCTATCTCACCGCAAAGGAAACACATATATATGTACCCTATTCCCTGATTGAGTATTACGATTGTACGGTCGTCCAATATTACTGAAAGAAAAGCAGGCCCTAAACGAAATGAAAGGAACACCTAAAGCTTTCGTCAAACAACACCTATAATAAAATGTTGTTCACTTCACAATCAGATTCTGAAGAATAGTCCTACGACAGAAAGGTCGATATTAAATAAATAAAGTAATTTGTCACATATACATTAAATGAAATTGGCAAAATCATATAATGTTCGAAATTTATTATTTGCCACGAGAATGTCATGAATATTATTTATTGTAGTCCCGGAGTTTCTATATTATTTATAGCCGTATATTATTTGGGTCTTATAGTTTCTGTTTATATTTAGTGTTACAGCCACGATGCATTGCAGATGAATTAGGACTCACACAACACCGATATAAAGGGACAGTTATTCTGCGGCTTTTCGTACTGCTTGTGAGTAGCCGGTGGCTTGGTGGGGTCGAGGTCATAAGGGATGGTTATGGGTGTTGTAGTGGTCCAAAGGCTACGATGGTTCGTTTGCCCCCTAAAAACTTAAAAAAAATGCAAAGATTTTGACTCTCTTGTTAAGATAATTTCCCGGCCGACGGAGCAGTTTGAAATTTAACACTCAGGTCATGTGTAGCAGAAGTGTAAAGCCCTAATATTTTCATTTAATATGTATTATATTTATTATTTTAATTTATTGAAACGTTACCCACACCATGGTATGCACACAGTGTTTAAGCTTTTGTAATAAACAATTTGTGACACAGTCAAACATAATATAACGAACGACATTCACTTTTAGTATACCTATAAAAAGGTTTGGCAGTCAAGCTGTGTCGAAGATATAATAATGATGTTTTTTATGCTTAGGAGCGGCCGATCACCAGTATCAGTTAATGTTTGAATAATATCTGATCTTATGCTATTATGCATATTATCTGTGACAGAATTGCTTACAATAAAGTATTACGATTTACTCCTGTGTAATATAATCAAAAATTGACAGGACAGACTGACAGGAAGAAAGAATCAAGTATTTGGCACGTTCTTAATACAAAAAGAGCTCGGTTAGATATTGTTAATAATGGTAGACATTCGAACAACTTGTCTGCAGTTAACTGAAAGAGGGGATAGATATTTCCTCCTCAAAAATGTTATCTGGCTACCGATGCTTTACACATTATACGTACTGCAGGTGATCGTGTTTTTACAGCACTCAGTACTCAATTCTCATCAAAATTATTTAATCAAATAAGTATCGTTTTTAACAAAATATCCTACAATTTACTGAATGTATTGATACAATATTAGCAACTAGTTTGGACCATTGATAAGACGGCAGACGCGTCATCGGTGTGTCGAACCTGCAATCACACCACAGTGAGACTATTGTGATCACACAGTGAGAATATATGCGAAGGGATTTAACCCTTTGCGTTTTCTTCGAAATTTCTTTATACTATAACAATTACAATATTTTACGTATATGAGTAATGAAAATGTATCACCAGTTAGCCTGTATGAAAATGTTCTTGCAAGAAAATTTACAGATAACAGAAATGTAAACTGGAAAGTTATTCGAATGAAATCCTATATTTTACGTAATAATTTAAAAAAAAGTACCTTCACGTATATTATCCCCGAAGAGGTAGGTAGAGGTATGCTAGTACATCCACAACTCGTAGGTCCAATAGATACAATAATTTAATTTAATTTAATTTCGTAATCATTTACATCTACAATAAGTTAATTAATTATGCCAGTAAAAGGTATTGAAAAGTGTGTCAAAGGTTTCATCGCACTCATTGTGTGCTCATTTAATATTTGCTGGCAAACAAAGAAATGGCTAGCGTAAATAATAATAAGGGTTCTCGTAAATTTGACGAAATGTTAAGGATTTAGTTTGGAATTGGAACCTTTTATTTCATAAGGTCAATTTTCTTCTACACAAAAGTCATTTCACATCTTAGAGACAGTTGCGTACGTATAAAATAGGTTGTGGCATAAGAAAGGCCAGTTATAGATTAATGTAAAAAAGGAGTAGATGTATCAGGATACAAGGAAAACAAAATAAAATCCCAGGTACGCATACTAAACATTAATGGTTAGTCACAGCCGGTAGATTTCATTGGGACAATATTTTGAAATAATGTATATTGTATCCCGGATAGAGGATACAATATTTATTATTTCATTCAGTTTCGATGCAACATGGAATTACCTTCCACTAGTCTAATGTATCACATTGATGAAATTTAGCCTAAGCAAACGTATACTCAAACAACGTAAAGCTGTTATATCCACATGTTGTAATACACACACGGCTAATTAACATAGTGTCGTAAGCAAATACGAGTATAGTAATTTTATTGAATGCGATCGAGCTTTTACAAATAAAGCTAATTACTGGAATCGGTAATACGCAGTGTACGCAAGCGATATATAAAGTGTTTAACATCTCATTTACTTTATCATCATCAGCACACACACACACACTGGAGACTATACAAACAATGATTTAGATGAAGTTTTTTCCAAGCAGGTTCTACTGTGGTCTCGCTCTAAACCACATAATATGTCCATGCATCACCAACTGTTAATTTCACGTTACGGCCACCGCCCAATAACACCGATACAAATTGATATCATACTAAAAAACCTGGATTCTATAGCCAAATGTCAATGTCAAATGTATAAAGAAATTCTTAGAAAAGCATTTCACCGAGAAAAAGATCGAAAGTTAAATTAGTTTTACAGAAGTTCGTATAATTATAACGCTGAATCTAGTAATCTTCAGGTGGAATCAAAGAGCTGTTATTTTGAGGCGGTTTATAGAAGCTCTAGATGTGCCTCTCCAATTAAGCTGTAATGAAGCATGTTAATACGTCATATAAAAATTATAGTACATACAAGATAAAAAGCTCCCAAGCCGTCACCCACTGCCCCATCCTAACGAGGTATGTTGCAGCGCCTGCGTCTTGTACCACGCCATTAAGACCGCCTGACCGCCTCCCGTAGGCGTTCCGCTTCCTCCATTTTGCGCATTACACGTTTAGCGTAAGAGTCAGCCGCATTCCAACCATCCTCACTACCTAACATGACACTAATTAGTGCTGGGTGCGAAGGTCCTTCACCTATCACAGTGATAAGCATCCCTATTTCTTCTACCCAAGCAGCACAAACTACCAATGCATGGTTGGTCGTATCCCGGAAAACACCGCAATGGTGGCACATAGATGAAGGCTTCCGCCTGAACACCTCAAAATTTGAGTGAAAAGAGAGCAGTCATTGTTGACCTGCTATGAAACGACAGAAGCGTATCCATCCATTTCTGTTCCATATTGTTTCCATTTATCTCTTCATTAGCCTACTAGTTATAATTACTCGTCATGTCTTCGCACTCTTCCCGTTGCCGGGTCGAGGGGGGTCCAGACCGGAGCTTAGCTCCCTACTGGAGATGTGTTGTTCGAGCCTCGTCAATACGAGGCTGTGGTTGATGCGAGGTCATGTTGACCTCTGAGTGCGTATGCACATATGCTTATGTGCCTGGGCTATTGGTATCTTTGTACGATCGGTGTCCATCCATTTGTCGGGGCACTCTCACAGGTCCCAGAGCGAACTGGGAAACGTGTACGGTTCCACTCCTGTGATGGCCCTATGGACAGGCACCGAATCGCACGCAGTGTTTACGATACTGTGTATTGGTGGAAAAGTAAAGGTCAAAGGTCAGATGCGACAAACAGAAGAAAAGAAAGAAAAAATGAAAAAGATGGGTCCTGGCCGTGAAGTTGTTGTCACGGGAGAAGCGGCGGGCCGAATCCTTGCGGGAGCGTGGCAACGGGTTTGTCACGTCCCACTCGGTACCACCCGTGTGGTGTCGGCGATGTCCGTCTGCAGCTTCCAGCGAGACGGAGATGTGTATATATGTATATAACCTGTGGAAATGAATTAGTGATTTTTTTTTTCTAGCCTGTGTGGGAGGTATACGGAAACTGGTTATCCGTCCGTCCCCTATAGCCTGCTGAGGAGGCTATATTT
>JAFELO010000316.1:1098929-1112547 GCA_017140195.1 Eumaeus atala | reverse complement strand
CCAGCAAGTCACCTATACACCCCTCAAGCACCCATGACCTAGATGGACCTAGACCAACTGGGTTAGTTGGTGGTTAGTTGTTGGGGAGAAGAGTTGTAGAGGCTCGCTCTAGACAAGTGGCTCAGACTCTATCGATCACAATAGAATACAATAAACAGCGTATCAATTTTAACGAAATTTAGTTCCACGCAGAGTGATCAGAGTTCATAAACAACAGATCAGATGCAGATGGAATAATTTATCTGTTTCAAGCATAAAACGAGAGGGATGGTAGGTATCGTACCTTAGCGAGTAGCAGGAGATCGGCCGTCTTGGCGTGCATTGAAAGAGGCCTGTGTCCAGCAGCGGACTTATAAGGGCTGATAATAATGATGATGAAGAACAAAACGGACTTCCCTACGCATCCATGACTGGAGAGATGTCGGTCTCCTAAATAATTAAAAAATATCTTTTTGCCATAACAAATAGTAAGTTTATATATTTGACGACGATAGATTAAAACAGACATTACAAAAGTTGAACCCTGTGCCTTAAACTAAGTTAACTTGTATCTTAAGGAACAGTGGTCGATGTAAATTGAGCAACGTTTTGTGTTTGTGTACCTTGTTCGGGACCTTCTCGAGTCGAGGGATGTTAGTACGTTTGTTTAGCGCGTTGTATGTGTGTGGTGGGTGTATATTTGTGAGTAGTGTATGTGGGTGTGTGTAAGTGTGTGTGTGCGTGCGCGCGCGCGCGCGTGTGTGTGTGTGTGTGTGTGTGTGTGTGTGTGTGTGTGTGTGTGTGTGTGTGTGTGTGTGTATGTGAATGAGTATCTTCGTGTTTGCATGAGTGGTGCGTGTGTGCAGATGAGTGTGTGTGGGTGTGTGTGCTACACAACATATTTTAGAAGTTCCTCTGTTTGGTCGGAATCATTTTTAGGTAGCCATTTTTGAGTTTTTTTTCTTCTTGAGAACTTAAAACATAGAATTGGTACACCTGGTTGTTTCTGCGCCTGCCTGGATGGGAGGGTTATGTGTCACGGTGTTTACGAAGAATTGTGCAGAGATTGCGCAATATTGTATCAAACCGCATCTGGGTCCACCTGCTAAACATTAGCAATCATCTAACACAAAACCGTTTCATAAGAAACCAATGAAGCTCAGAAAAGAAGGATCTCCAGATTAAGACAACTTTATTTAGAGAAAAAAGCTCCTGGACGGTTCCTTTTAATGTTAGAGGTTGTATAGCTCTGAAGCTGTCACTGCAATAATGACATAAAACAAAATTTTAATTTACTCAGGTAAAATTAAATTAGCAACGACAAACAAAATCTAAGCTTTATTTATGTAAATCACTTTAGGGTAGGGATTTGAGGACTCATCATTTATCTCTCTTCGGATTTCAATTTATGGTGATTTTAGATCTCTAGGAATGTTTCCAATACAAATACGTAGTTTTGTTGATCCAATTAAATAAGTTTGACGAGAAACTAGTAATCGAACAAAAATAATTTATACGCACGGTAATAATGAAATAATAAAATCATAAATAATCTTTTAATGAAAGCCATTTTCTTTTAATTTTAATACACGAAAATACGCTCCTATTTTATAGTCCGTAATATAAATACACGGAAACTATCGCTTGTACTTTCTTACAGTGTATAATTCAAACGTAGTATTCTAATGAAGCTGCCCATATTATTTTCTACGCGAATTGTGTTCTGAAGTTTATTATGAATTGGTAGGGCATCTACGTTCAGCTAGACAAAGTTCATAACGCGCAACTTACGGCCGTGTCTCCCCTCAGCCGCAGGCCGCAATCACTAATAGCAGCTAGCGATAGCACGAGATGGTGGAACAATAACCCTTTATTTCTATAACATTCAACGATTATTTTCCTGTAACGTTATCGACGCCATTTTCCTTTTTTTATAGTATTGGACAAACGAGGAATCGGAGCCTTTCAATGACTATTGACGCCCATGAACATCATCACAATTATGCCGATGAGTTGCCCACATTTTCACCCGCTACCCTTGGGCCACCGGCTACTCACAATTCGCTATTATTAGAAATGGAAAAAGGGGGTTTTATTTGAAAAACCCGAATTATCGACGTCACAATTTGCGACAACAGTGATTGATATCATACTAGCATTATAGACGCGAAAGTTTGTGCAAATGGATGGATGTTTGGTACCCTTTGATGAAAAGACTATTGAATGAATTTTAATGAAACTTTACAATAATATAGCTTACATATCGGAATGACATATGGGCTACAATTTATAAAGATATTGTGTGAATATGTTCAGACGAAGTCGCGGGCACCAGCTAGTGTGTGGATAGCTTTTATTGTTCAAAGGAGATTATTTCCTAACTGTGTAAAGAAGCTTTAGTTCGACTAGAGAATACTCTACAGTAAATGTCGTCCAAGCCGAGTTTCGGCTTACAGAGACCAGCCCACTGCACAGGACATATTATAGTGCGCAAGTGTGTGGCAGGCACAAGTGCACTCCTGTTCCTTCATTCCCCTATTTCAATGGGATGGTAATCTGATACTACCAGAGAGAAATCAGGTGCAGGACCGACGGCTGAACGTGCTCTCTGGACTTCACGGGGTGTAACAACACCAACTCCTTACTCGGGCTGTGCATCTTAACGTGCTCTCCGAGGCACCGCCACCTTCCTGACTGCTGACTGTTATCAGAAATAGAAAAATCCTAATAACACTTTGATCAAAACCGAGACCCGTACCCAGGGCCACACGAGTGTGGTGGAACATGCTCGCCATTGGACCACGAGGCAGACCACACTCTACAGTAAAGGCATTTCAGGTGTAAATCAACGCGGATGAAAAAATGAGTTGGCTGAAAACAGGTACTTAAGTTATATAGTCATGATTGTACAAGATTTATCATATACAGGTTTAACATTACTTATGTTATTAATATAATATATCATAGATATAAAAACTACCGTATATATAAGAAATAGTTGGCTAATGTAGGGGATGAAGAAAGGAGGACATTGGATCCACATGACAATAATGCGGTTGCCTATGGGCGTTGGTAGTTAGAAAAATGATCCAATTTCTCGTTTGGGTTAGCTTTGGGATACCATTAAAACAAACAAACAACATATGTTAAAGTATGACCTTATACAATGTTACTGTTCTATACGGGACCAAACTGTGAGTGTGAAACAGCAGTGACTACTGCAAATCCTATTAAATTACTGGTAACTATGATGTTTCAAATTTAGCAAGAAGTAGGGCCATGCTGTATTGTAGGTCGATAGGGCCGGCACGACTATATCTCTCACTCAACCTCTCACTAGCACAGTTTAGGAAGAGGTAGCGCCATGCTGCATAGGAGGAGGTAGTGCCATGCATGGTGCATGACACTACATCGTACTGTGCAATGGGATTGGGCCGGCACGACCAGGGAAGTACCTCTCGCGCACATAATAGCGCCGTAAAGAGACAGCGTCGCTGTCGCGTTTCGTGTGGTTTGTGAGTAGCCGAAGGTAAACTCGGGAGCGATGATAGGAGGGCAACGCATCTGTATAACAATCATACGAATGTCCACGGTACGGACGGACACGGACGGTAGCCATCAAAATGTTCCGATTTTCCCGTTTGCCCCGTTCTGCTATAAAAGAAAACTGTTAAAAGTGATAGCTTTCTTATCGCGTTTCGTGCGGTTTGTTAGTAGTCAGCCGGTAGCCCATAGGGTGTGAGGGGTGAAGGAGGGCAACGTATCTGCACATGCAGAAGGTAATGGGCGTCGCTAGTCACTAATAGGTTTTATGGTACAAAAAGAGGTTTGTGAATTCTGAATAAAATTGAATTAAACTTTGATTTTTCAACCCGATGGCTCCGACTGCTTGTTGGTCTCCTCTGCTGTAGTAAAAAGGGCATTCAGAATTATATGAAAATTACAATGTTAGGATTTATCATTGTATATTATAAACAAATAAAATTTACAAGTCAAATCCTCACAAACACCTACCGAAAGCTTTAACTTTGAATATTTACATTTTAAATAGGTAATGACTAATTAGCGATCCCAAAGTTATATTTAAGTTTGTCCATAGACAACGGAATTCAATGGAAGTTAAAATCCTTGGACAAATTCCATTTGCGGGAAATGAAGTTAGTCTATGAATATTCAGAGAGAAGCAGACGGCGGTATGCAAGTTGTATTATCTGCACTTGGTTCCTAGGTTTGAGGAGGTATTCATTAGCATGGACTAATAACAATTTGTAAGCAGTAAACAAGTTTTAATCATATTTTTAATAATGTTGTCGGTTTTGAATTTAATTTTAGATACAGATCAACTCGTTTTTACATACACGCAAATCTTCTTTTACAGATGACCTTCTAATAGATGTATAGATGTGACCGATAGATAGAAAACCGGCCAAGTTCAAGATGACTCGAATAACGAGGGTTCCGCAATTTATGTTGTCTTGTTTTAGATAATAATTTGAAACTTGGTGAACGAATGTTTCATTATAAAGAGATTTCTGTCTCTCTCTCTCTCTCTCTCTTTCAGTCGTAATCTTCATATCTTCATTACTGAAGGTCATGCCCGGACTGGAAAGCCTTCACGGGGTCATGGACGAGTCGCCTCCATTCAGCTCCAATAAAGAGAATTCAATAAAGTGATTTCTATTCATCTAAGAATACAAGATCACACATTTTTATTAAGTACTCCACAGTCGAGAAACACACCTGCGTTTTCAATGCGATCGCAACAAAAATTAGATGTTAAAAAGCAATGTGTTCTGGAGACCGTAACTTTATCTCACGGGTTTTAAAGCGATACTTAAAATACTTCTTATAAGGTACTGGCTAAATTTTAGTAAACACCTTGCTCGACGTTTCGACCGGGTTACACCAGCAGTGGTCGGCTAGTACATTGTATAGTACCCTGTCGCCAGTACATTGTAATGTACCTATTTTAAGTATCCCGTTAAAACCCGTTAGATAACTACAAAATGAGTAACAAACTTGAACGTCTCAAACAACTATAACTTTACCACTTACTTCTAGGAAAAATCGTACGTATGATTTGTGTTTGTCTGTGTCACCTGTGTCAAAACATATGCCAAAGCAAAGTCATGAAAAGACCTCCCTGCATGATCGGTAGTACGTGAGCAAAGCTAATTGGTGTGATGGATCACCAAATATCACAATCTCTGCGGTTGGCATCTGTGTCAGCACATAATTGGTAGCATGTACTCAAGAAGTCGGTCTATTTCGGTATTTCAATTATGGGATCTGTATAGGCTCGCATACACGCGGGGTAGTCATTGCTATCTACACGCAGCCAAAGGATTGATAGATCCTTGTCTTCAATGTTGAAGAGGCGCCGATAGCAGACATCCTCTACGATAAAATCACACACTCCAGCCAGTGATATAAATAATTGTTCTAATTTATAACCTGAGTAGGTAAGGTAATATAAGTCAACCGGAGAAGATATCTGCGTTTCAGTCCGAAAGAATAAAGTCGGCTTTGCTCGCTCAAGTTGGGGGTGGACAGTGTCGGGATTGGAGTGTAAACCCTGATGTTCTCGTCGGAGTCATGCGAGAGAGTGGTACTTCTCCAGGTGCCCAATTAGGCTGCATACAAATTGCAGCGTGCGCTACCTCTTGAAAGCTACTGTAACAAGTATTATAGGCTACTGTTGGATAAAATCTCTATCGTCAGATATCGTGAGCCTATAAATATATATAAATTTGACTACACTTAATTTTAAGGTCTCGCCCCGCAATGGCTTATAATATTTGTTTCTTTTTATTATTACTTTACCCCAGATCCCTTGCGGTGGTCAGGGAGAATCGAGAACTACGTCACGACAGATTTGTGTTTCCCTTCAAATGCATACAAGTTCAAGTATGAGTGTGATTGCTGCATTTGAGCCGGACCGGGCCATTACGCTTATGTACACATGGTGAATACGTTATCGCTTTTGGTGCGGTAAGAACAATTTGTAAGGCGCAACATGTCGATATTTTTCATAATAAGATTGCGACCGAGCAATCGAAGCCTTCTGGTGACTACTGAGGCCCATAAATATTCACACAAATGTTATACAGATGTTCCATGCAGTTTGTGAGTAGCAGATCCACCGGCTACTCACAAACTGCGCGTCGCGACAGCATAGCTGTCACTTTACGCCGGCATCATATGAACGAGGTGTCTCTGAACGTGGCGGTCCAATTTTATCAAAATGCAACATGGAACTTTTGTAAAATTATTTGTTTGAAAGAGAGCACCGCAAATTATGTGGTTGTGCGGATGATTGCCTCAATTGGCACTTCAGTAGATGACCCAACCGAATATAAAAGAATTTTATAAGGCACAGAAAGAGAGATTTTACATTTAAACTAACGGAACGCTAAAAGTATTTTAAAGAAACAGTTAAAGCTTCACAAGTTTTTAACACAAGACACGTCCAAATCGTAACAAGAGAATATCGCTGCGAAGAAACTTTATCTCTATCTAAAATAGTTTCCCGCCCTGCGGCGCTAACTCCCGGCATTTAGTTTTCCTTTGGGACTAACGGTTACTTATTTAGCCGAGATATTTCAGGACCCATTTCCATGTGTGAGGCTAAATTTGTTCTAGGATAATCATGTGCCATGCACATTGTACAATTTTGATTTGTCGCCTGCTGTACCGTCGTTTGTTATTTGTATAAACACTATCTCTTGGAGTACTAATTTGAAGTATTTTGTTTCGATTCATTGTGCTTTCTCTCTCCAATCCCCAATCACCGCATCATAGCATTGGTGGATACACGAACAATTGCAGCAATTTGTTTACTACCAACGCCCATTAACATCTACATATGCAGGTAGGTTGCTCTTTTTCACTCCATCTTAAAATGGCTTCCGGCTATTCGCAAACCGTGTGAAATGTGACAGCATACCTATCAGTGATAGATTTCCCGTTACAATATAGAGACCTCGTCCTAGGGCTGCATGAGTTTGTGAGTAGCCGGTGAATTTACTACTCACAAACTGCATGGAACATCTGTATAACAGTTATGTGAATATTTATGGGCGTCAGTAGTCACCAGAATGCTTCGATTGCTCGGTCGCAGTCTTATTATGAAAAACATCGACATGTTGCGCCTTACCACCGTACCAGACGCGATAACCTAGTCACCATGTGTACATAAACGTAATGGCCCGGTCCGGCTCAAATGCAGCAATCACACTCATACTTGAACTTGTATGCATTTGAAGGGAAACACAAATCTGTCGTGACGTAGTTCTCGATTCTCTCTGACCACCGCAAGGGATCTGGGGTAAAGTAATAATAAAAAGATACAAATATTATAAGCCATTCCGGGCGAGACCTTAAGATTAACTGTAGTCAAATTTATATATATTGGGTTCAATATATCAGAAGATAGAGATTTTATCCAACAGTAGCCTATAATACTAGTTACAACAGTTTTCAAGAGGTAGCGCACGCCGCAATTTGTATACAGCCTAATTTGGCGCCCGGAAAAGTACCTCTCTCTTGCATGACTCCGACGCGAACATCAGGGCTTGCACTCCAATCCCGACGCTGTGCACCCTCACCTTGAGACAGCAAAGCCGGCTTTATTCTTTCTGACTGAAACGCAGATATCTTCTCCGGTTGATTTATCTTACCTAACCTACCCATGTTATTAATTAGAACAATTATTTATACTGGCTGGAGTGTGTGATTTTATCGGAGAGGATGTCCTTGAAGACAAGGATCTATCCATCCTTTGGCTGCATATAGAAAGCAATGACTATCCCGCGTGTATGCGAGCCTATACATATCCCACAATTGAAATACCGAAATAGACCGACTTCTTGAGTACATGCTACCAATTATGTGCTGACACAGATGCCAACCGCAGAGATTGTGATATTTGGTGACCCATCACACCAATTAGCTTTGCTAACGTACTACCAATCATGCGGGAAGGTCTTTTCATGACTTTGCTTTGGCATATGTTTTGACACCAGTGGTATTGCCCACGCCAATCCCAGACGTGGAAAACCTTACTCTTTCCCTGTTGGACCTTGGGTTGACCTCTCATCTGGACAGCTACCTGGTTTCCGTCAAATCTCCTTTGGAATCGTCGGACTACTGCCTTATACGGAGTACAGTGCCGATTAGACGTAGACCAAAATCGGATTTTGTAGGTTGCCGTCGCGTCTTGACACAACAGGTCAGCAGATTGAAATTGGATGCGGTCATTCTTGGCATCCTGCCCATGGGGGCGGATTTGCTTTTCGCAGGATAACCCTGACGTCATTGCGGAGTCTACTGCTGATGTGGTGATTCAGGGAATTGAGATTTTCAATTCATTCTCTGCGGTATCTATTGGCGGCAAGTCACAGCCTTGGTTTGAATGCTCCTGTATGTTGCGCTTGGCCATAAACTAGAGCGCTACTAAGCGTATGTGGTAGCAGCGAGTACACAGGGCGAAAACACCAGAACACTAAAGAAGAGTATAAATCTGAATCTAGGTCCTTAAAAAAATTGGCGAAAGATCGACCACTTCGCCTTGATTAAAGAACTCGTGCATCCCTAAGGTGGTCCCTCACTAAGGCTCATTTAGGGAATTTTGCTAATTCCTTTGTTTGCACCGGAGTGGTGAATCACTGGCCCATGCCGCAAAATAGAAAGCCGAGCTTTTGAGGTCTCTTTTTTCTTCGAAATTATTTTTGGATGATCAGGGAACTCCGCCGTCTACTATCCCACGGTGTGGCTACTCGATACCGGATATTATGTTGCGGTAGAGGGCCGTGATTAAAGCACTTCTTGCCCGGGACATTCACAAGTCGTGTGGTCCCAATGGCATCACTCCGATTATGCTGCGAAAATGTGCTCCGGAGTGGGCTCCGGTATTGGCGTGCCCTTTCCGATTCTCCTACTTGGTTGGCCTAGTCCCCAGCTCTTGAAAAACAGCCTTAGTGCACCCGATTCCTAAAGTGGGTGACCGGTCTGACCCGTCCAACAATCGACCTATAACCCCCTTGTTCTTTGCCAGCTCTTGTGCCTCCTAAGTATTTAGGAGATCATTGAATAATTAGAGACCGCCAGTACGGTTTCCGCCGCAAACGATCAGCTGGCAATTTTCTAATCTATTAAACGCACCGATGGGCGGAAGCGGTTGAAACCAAGGGGGAGGCATTGGCGGTTAGTCTGGATGTAGCGAAGGCGTTTGATCGGCTTTCGCACAAAGAGCTCCTTTCAAGCTTTATTCATATGGACTTCCCGAGACTTATGCGACTGGATCATTAGCTTCTTGACAAACCGCAGCATCAAGGTCGTGGTTGACTGCGCTTACTCCGCCCTTAAATCTGCCAACGTTGGTGTACCCCAAGGCTGTGTTCTATCTCCTACGCTGTTTCTTCTGCATATCAATGACATGCTGCACACTAGTGACCTTCATTGTTACGCGGATGATAGCATTGGGGATGCTCTATACACTGGCCGTGCCAATATTTCCCGGGAACACGTCAATTAGTATCAGAACAAGCTTCTGCCTGAAGTCAAGGATTTGTTATTGAAAGTCTCGGAATCGAGCCTACTAAGTTTAGGCCAACTCATTCCCCATAAAACACAAGTTTGTGCGTTTACCGCAAAAAAGTCACCTCTCGACCTCAGCTAGTACCGGGAACCTTGGTGTCGACATATCGACTAACGTTCAGTTCCGCGGTCATTTAGAAACGAAAGCTAAATTAGCCTCAAAGAAGCTGGGTTTGCTCAATAGGGCAAAGCAGTACCTCATTCCAGGCTGGATTGAAGTTTGGCTGCAACTTTACAAGGCGCAGGTCCTAACACATATGGAGTAGTGCTCCCACCTGTGTGCAGGGGCCCTGCAATATCAGGTCATTTCATCTGACCTTACACACAATCGAGTAACTCGAATCGTTGACGACCAAATTATTTCCGGACAGCTAGATTCCTTGGTCCTACGAAAAGATGTCGGTTCACTGTGCGTCATTTACCCTATTTCTATAGGGCTATATAATAATATATTCGGCTTAACACCAGCAGCAGAATTCCATATTCGGACATCGCGACAGAACTCTAAGTTCCACGTCCACTACCTTGATGTCCGTAAATGCATAATATTGCGTCTTAAACGCCTTCTTTCCCGTCTACAACTGTACTGCGGAACCAGTTGCCTCTCTCGGTATTTCCGATCCGACACGACTTAGAGGTCTTCAAGAAAAGAGTACACCTACTCCTTAAAGGCCGGCAAAGCGTCCGTAAGGCGCCTAGTCTTACAGGTATCTATGGGCGGCGGTAATCACTACGCACCTGCTCGTTTGCCCCGTATGTCATAAAAAAGTAGTGCTCCCACTACACTTAGTGGGGGTTCTACTTTTACTTCTACCACTGTAGATTGGCTTTGATTCAATAATTGAGTAGTATGTACGCCCCGCGGAAAGGCAATTCACGAAATAATTTCGTTGCGCTGAACCTACTATCGGCAGCATATTATATTACGTTATCCACCTGTAGTTTATAATGCTAGCTACAGTAGAGCTCCCACTAAGCGGAAGATTAGCATAGGTTCAATATTTGAGTCGCTTGTACACCTCGCGGAAAGGCAATTCACGAAATAACTATATTGCGCTGAACCTACAGTCGGCAGCATATTATAACAATTTAACCACCTGTAGTTTGTAATACCAGTTACAGTAGAGCTCCCACTAAGCGGAAGATTAGCATAGGTTCAATAATTGAGTCGCCTGTACTCCTCGCGGAAAGGCAATTCACGAAATATGTCCCTGGCTATCAGCTGCGTCATATTCCTCGATCCAGTGAAACGCGGACGCGCGGCGGTGTGGTTGGTTATTATATTCGCCGTGGTCTGTCGAATCGCACGCATTCCTATCCAATAACACCTATGGTTGAGCAGATGTGGTTGTGTTTTAATTTGGGAGGCAAATCGTTTTTCCTAGGAACAGCTTACCGTCCACCTTGGATATCAGTCCGGATCTTCTTAGATGGGCTAACCGAGACAATTGGTTCTTTGTCGGGTGATGACTGTATAATACTCGTGGGTGACTTTAATATAAACTCTTTAACTATTCATAATCGTCACCACAGAATGCTGCAGGAGTTGCTTACTATTCACAACCTGAAGCAGTTCGCCACTGAGCCAACCCATTTTACGAATGAAAGTGAAACTCTGATCGACCCAGTTTGCTGTAATGCAAACCTGGATTGAGTCTGGGTGGACTATATTCGTGATTTGAGTAATCATGCCTTCATATATTTTGACCTCAACATAAAAAATTATGTACAGGCAAATAAAAAATATCGAGCAAAAAGTACTACAAGAGGCGCTCGATACTATTGCATGTTGACAAATTGGTCGAAGAATTTACGGATAGTTTACTATGCGTATTTGATGTACTCGCTCCTATTAAGACGGCAAATATTAAACCTCACCATTATCCATGGATTACGTATAACATTAAACTAATGATGCATTCTCGAAATGAAGCTAGCGAACGAGCTCACCATATTAAAACTGATTCATCTATTGCCTATTATAGGGAGTTAAAGCGTCAGGTAACGAATGGACACACATCATTTCTAACACACATAACCCTCGCGTACTAAACATTTAAAGCAAGATATTAACTTCAGAAAAACGCCAAATTACCAGTTACCAGATCACATACGTGACCCAGACAAAATTAATAAACACTTTTTAGACTTGCCGACTCCAGCCAGCTCTAGCCGACGTTATTGACAATATACTGTGCGCGCAGGATGCAGGTCAGGGCACAATACTTGTGCTCCTCGACTATTCACGTACATTTGATACCAATAACCGTACATTGCTATTGTCTAAACTTAGGTATTGTGGTTTTAGCCCTCATGTAATAGCGTGGTTCCGCAGTTATATCAGGGAATGTGCACAGGTAGTTCAGGTAGGAAATGACGATGGTTCGGCGATGCTATGTGACGTCTGCTCCTTAAATAGGGGGATTCGTCCGGGGTCCATAATTGGTCCCTTGATTTTTGCACTGTACTATGCCTGATATCATCAAACACGTTAAACACTGCAAATATCATATTTACGCAGATGATATACATTTCGTGTATTCCTTCTGATATAGGCAGCACAATAACTAAATTGAACGAGGATCTCTCCCGTATTGCTATCTGGTCAGAGCTAAGCGGTTGATTGGCATGGATTCAATAATTGAGACACTTGTGCGCCTCGCGGAAAGGCAATTCCCGAAATAACTTCGTTGCGCTGTACCTACAGTCGGCAGAATATTTATCTACCTGTACTTTATTATACCAATTTTAGTAAGAGGTTGTGCCACAGTGAATTGTAGCCGAGTTGAGCTGGTACGGCCACGGATGCGAGCTCTCGCTCACATCATACCCCCGAAAAGTGACGTCTTTTCGCGTTTCGTGCTTTTTGTGAGTAGCCGGTGTCCCATTTGTGACAATAATGCGGATATATATGGCCGACCGTAGTTGTCAACTGGCTCTGATTTCACGTTTCCCCTATACTATAATAAAAAATTATATCAGAGCTAGCTCCCACTAAGCGGTACATTGTAATTGATTCATTTGAAATGCAATTAAAAAAAGCTACGCGGAATTTGCAGGAAAAAATAAAATATGACTTCACAGAATATGGTTTTTAAAATAAAAGTATACAATATTTTCTTTTTCAACTGTACTTGTTTAGCGTATAGGGGCTCTCATGCGAAGTTAATACTTTCAGAGTAAGCTTTAATGAATTTTACGACTTTCCTCGCGCTCTAGTTTCACCATTAAAATTTAATCGTAATAATTGGTTCCATAACAATAAGAACTTCACTAAGTCATTGTCCATATACCACAATATTGTGATCGTATGAACATTAATTAATGGAACCAGCGGAATGGAAACGACGCTCTTTAGCATTTTTTTACTGCTATATGATGACGGAAGTGTCCATGTTTCAAGCCGTGGCGGCGACATTCTCAATTTACTCCAACAACAATTTTCATGCGGTTTGTGAGTAGCCAGTGGCCCATTGAAGGACAGGAGGGTCACGCACCTGATGTCTATGATCGACGGCTGTCGTTAAAAGGCTCCAGATGCTCATTTCCCTATACAATAGAGGGGTAACAATACACGTCACCGCCAACAAATGCTACAAATATGACATGCCGTCTGCCTGGTCAGCCATTAAAAATGTGATTTTCGCAAACCTTTCTGGTTGTCTGGTCCGGCCTGGTTCATATTGCATTTATTACAATCATAATTATTATCAGCCCTTATCAGCCCACTGCTGGACACATGCCTCTCTCTGCACGGACAAGACCGGTCATCTTGGCGTTCATTGAAATTTTACATCATTATTACAATGTTATTTTAAAAATATGTTCAACAAAGGATCATGAATGATGAATACATATTATAAAAAAGCTCAATGGCATGGAGACATATTCTTTTTCATTCAGGCCTTTAATCACGCTTTGACATTCTGAGCCTGTTCCAAAATTAATCTTTTTGTATTTCAAAATGGCCATATACTCTACAAGCATATTTGCTATTCTTAACAGCCTGAGTCATGGTATTCGGTATTCCAATACCATATTG